>JAXIVD010000524.1:65000-82500 GCA_036785275.1 Cancer borealis | reverse complement strand
GGTCTGGGTAGACTGAAGGATCAACTTCCCCATGAGCCTCGGCGTCCACGAAGGGCCGCGACACAGGCATGGGTTGCATACCTTGGGGCTGATTCTGAGGTGCATTAGCAGGATCAATGTAGAATTGCCCTCCTCCCTGCTGTTGTTGCTGCTGCAGCTGCCCCATGGCAAGTCCTTGGTAGTTGTCGTTTCGCACGGAGTCCATTTTGTATTTAAGAAATTACGTCCTCTGACTTTCAAAGTGGAGGACTTGTGAACTGCTAGATGATTTGTTCTGACAGCATCGAGGAGCGTGTTGCCAGACCAATCGCAGCCTGAGTAGTGTCTGTAGCAGTCCTTGGGCTTGATCTATTGTGCTTGACAGATAGATGTCACAAGAACCCGGGTCGATACCAAGAGTCGAGTTTAGAAGAGGATGAGGCGGTGCGGACACTCCCTGGCAGCCGTCACTCGGTACGGCAGGCACTTGTCACCTTAATTGAGATTTTCACGCTTGTCCAAACACTGAGCGTGACGTAAATTCGGTTGGAGCGAGATCAGTTTTGGGTTGAGGAAGGCGGAGAGCGCCTCACTCCGTCTCCTCAGGCAGACCTTTGTGCGCAGGCGTTGACCTTAATCTGTTACATTCACACTTTATCTTTGACAATAACTTTTCTCATTGAAATATGTAAAGCTTTAAAAGCAAAAATAAAAAAATGCATAATTTATCTTGTTTTCATAAGAAAAGTGGTCTCGTTTATACATGAAACCGAGCATTGAAGCGCCAGTGGTGTGTGGCAATCGGCCGGGGGACTGGGAGATCGATAGTAGCAGTTGGCTCAGCCTCAGTGGGGCTGAATGGCACGTTGCCTGGCACTAGTGGGTGTAGCTCCTTAGTTATCTTAAGCACGTCTATCTGTCTTAACCTCCATTCACTTGGTTTATAAACTTAATTGATCTTACTAAAGGAGCCAAGCATCCTCTTACGCACGCATCGTTAATCCTTCAATGTCTGAATTAATTTGAGGTTTTTTATGTACAGTATATACTAAGATCTTTATTGCAAATAGGTTCCCATTTTAACCAGAACAAGATAAGGGTAATCACATTCATGTAAAACTCACTAAGGTATTAAATTTTTCACGGTGGCACCACTTATGCTACCGACCTCCTTAGGTCAACAACACTCATCGCGTGTAGGAGGGAATATCACAGCAGCGTACTACATAGTTATTGGTTACGATTGTAGAGTGACAGTGGCCTCGATTATTATCCATTTATTACCTCGTTATATTTGTCAAAAAATGTATGCATTTAAAAAAAAAAATTCATGTAACTAACGTGACATTCGAATTAGAGCAATTTAGAAGAGGATATTAAATCACTAGTTTCGTTTTGCATCTGATATATTTAACACAACAATAATTAAATTTTATCACTGGTAAGTAGTAATGAGGTGAGGGAGGAGGTAAGGAAAATCAATATGGGACAGAGTTTTGCTAGTTTTGAAATATTTTGTGGGCGAATTAGGGGCCTCCGACATTGAACACAATACCTAACAAAGGCACGGCTGGCTGGGTCAAATATTGCATATCTTTAGGTGCAATAATACAATGGACGTCATAAGCTATTAATTAACAGTCGGAACTAGGCCATAGTGCATCGGGTGCCTCGCCGTAACACCATCTCTACTTTAATCAAAGAATGAGGGCAACGTCTGAAGTTTTTTCCCTAAAAATGGTTTCGGCGCCGTCCCGTAGTGATTTCCCTATCGAACATTTTTCCCCCTGCATATTATTATTATAGTTAATTTGCAGATCTGTCTATTATTTTCATCTAAATATATAGTTAGGATATACTTTACATAAAATACAGCCTGAAACAAGACAAATGCGTCTAACGAGTACAAAAATAACATTGATAAAGAGGTATAATTGGTGAGAATTCAACAATAAGCTATGCTCTATTTAACTATTCTGTCAACATTGTTTCCTAAGAGTAGATACTAAGTTATGAAATTGTACATATGATCTTGACAGTGGTGGCTCCATGACTTCATCATTATATTCTCAGGTTTGTGTGTGTGTGTGTGTTGGGGGGGTGGGGGGAGGGATTAAGGGGAGCCGAGGTGACCAAGGAAAAGTAGTAATAATTTCCTTCACAATTAATGAAGCGAAAAAAACAGAGCAAGAGGGAATTTTTTTTATGGGGATCGCAAACACTCCCCCAGATCCCAACCCCATTGGCGCCACCACTGGCTAAAACGAAAATATACATATATTCAAGCCCATAGCCGGAGCTTGAGAACAGGCGATATGAACACAGCCTACTAGATGGCTCTAGGGGCTGGCTACATATAATTTGCAATAGACGGCAACGTGGGGTGTTGAGGAGGAAGAATGTCAATCTAGTAATCTCAAGGTGGCTAAGGATGCATGCGAGCGCGCACCCACCCACCCACACACACACACACAGGTAGTGCTTGATAACAATCTACATAAAAAAAAAAAAAAAACATAACACACACGCTTGCTTTCATTCATACTTTCAAGATACATGGATGAGGTGCAAAACAGAACGGTGTTAGGGCGAGGGTTTAGATATGTTTTATATTGATATCTTTAAGCCAAATGTTTCACAAGATCAATGAGAGCCATATGGCTTTTTTTTTCACACTTGAACGGCTAGTCAAATGACACGAGACAGCAGGGTTGCACTTAGATTGGGTGAATCACGGGTCAGAAATTTGGCGCCATATCGGAAGGGATGAGTAATTGTAATTGTAATGTGGGGGGGAAAAATGTGCCAGGCAACAAAGGCCATATGGCACTATTGGGGTAGCAGGGTTAGGTAGGACTAGGTGGGGGGTAGGATCGGGTATGGGTTAGATTAGATGTAGGACGTTAGTGGTACGAAGAAAGGATATAAGGGCAGGGAGTGAAAAGGAAGGGGACTCAGCGAGGATGTCAGCAAGACGAGGGGCACGGTGCAGGGAGGAAAGGTGGGGGAAAGCTGCAAGACGAGGGGTTGCGAAGATGGGACATGAAAGGAGGAGATGAGGAAGGGAGGAAAGGACGCCACAAGATGGGCAGACGGGGGGAGGGGAACGGGACATCAGGTAGGAATGGGTGAGTCTGGTGTGACCAATTCGTAAGCGGGCCAGGGCAGTCTCCCAGCGTCTAGTAGGATGAGATGGGTAGGACCAAGGGGAAACAGAGGGCTTGACAGCGTGGAGTTTATTAGAGGTAAGGGTGGACCAGAAAGATTGCCAGCGGGTATAAAGGAAAGTCCGAAAAACTGGGAAGTAATCAGAAACAGGAAGGGAGGAAGTGCAAAAGGTAGGAAGGGTGAGGGCGTCATGTGCCAGAGAGTCAACAGTATCGTTACCAGGGATTCCAACATGACTGGGAACCCAGCAAAAACGAACTGTTTTGTGACGGACAGAAAGGCGGAATAACCAGTCCTGGATGTCGCGGACAAGAGGGTGTGAAGAGGAAAAGGAAGATAAAAGGGAGAGGGACGACCGAGAGTCGGTAAAAATAGTATAAGAAGTGGTGAGGCGGAAGATGCGGCGGAGGGCAAAAAGAATCGCGAACAGCTCAGTAGTAAGAACACTGGCTTCAAGAGGGAGGCGGTATTGGAAATAAGTGTCAGGAAACAGGACAGCACAGCCCGAGCCAGTAGAAGACTTGGAGCCATCTGTATAAACGTGTATGCTACCAGAATGAGTAGGAAAATGAGCCGAGAAATGGGAGCGTAAGACACAGGAAGGGGTATTAGATTTCGGGGAGATAGGGAAGACAGAGGAGCAAAAGGAGAGGTGAGGGGAGAGCCAGGGGGGAGTAGAGGAAACAGAGAATGGAAGCGGATTAAGGGAGGGGGAAGAAGGATGGGACAGAAGGGCACGCATACGGGTGGGGAAGGGAACAGGTGAGCGAGGTCGAGTGGCAAAGGTTGCAGAGAGAGAAGGAGGGATACGCAAAGCGGAGGAGGGAAATTGAAGGGAACGGGCATAACAGCGGAGGGAGAGGAGGGCCCGGCGACGGGGAAGAGAAGGGAGGCCGGCTTCAGTGTATAAGCTCTCCACAGGGGAGGATCGGAAAGCTCCAAGAGCGAGGCGGAGACCAAGGTGATGAACAGGGTCAAGGAGGCTGAGGACGGAGGGGGAGGCGGAAGAATAAACATGGCAGCCATAATCAAGGACAGAAAGGACCAGTACAGTATGCAGCGAAAGCAGAGTCTTGCGGTCAGCACCCCAAGACACATGGGAGAGGGTTTGTAGAAGGCGGAGGCGGCGAAAGGCGGTATCCTTGAGAGAGAGGACATGCTGGCGCCAAGTAAGGCGAGAGTCGAAGATAAGACCAAGAAACTTGCCCGATGTGCGATATTCAAGAGGGGTGCCATAAAGAAGAAGGGGAGGAGGACCAGCAGTACGGGACCGTGAAAAGTAGATAGAGAAAGACTTTGTAGGAGAGAAGTGGAAGCCATGGTCGGTGGCCCAAGAGGAGGTGACAGTAACAGCAGATTGAAGAAGGCGATGGAGAAGGGAGGAGGAGCTGCTCGAGGCATAAATGGCGAAATCGTCTACATAAAGAGTGGACCTGACACCAGGCGGGAGGGTGGAAACGATGCCGTCAATGGCCAGGAGGAAGAGGGTAGTACTCAGGACCGAGCCCTGGGGCACACCCTCGTACTGACAGAAGGAGGGGGAGCAAGAGGAAGCAACCCTAACGCGGAAGGAACGGTTTCGCAGGAAGTTATGGAGGAAAACCCCCATGTTGCCAGAGACACCGACACAGGACAGCTGGTGAAGGATGTGATGGCGCCAAGTAGTGTCGTAAGCTTTTTCGAGATCAAAGAAAACAGCTAAGACAGATTCTCGTCGGGCAAAAGCAGAAGTAATATATGTTTGTAAGCGGGCGAGAGGTTCCGCTGTACCACGGGCACGTCGAAAGCCAAACTGAGTGGGGGAGAGAAGGTTCTTTGACTCGAGGTACCACATCAATCGGAGATTGATCATGCGCTCAAGTAGCTTGCAGACACAGCTAGTCAGAGCAATGGGTCTATAATCCTGGGGAAGAGTACCAGACTTGTTAGGCTTAAGAAAAGGGAGTATAAGTGCATCGCGCCACTGGGGTGGGAAATCCCCGGTTAGCCAAACGCGGTTATAAAGGGTAAGTAAGAAGATCAGGGAGACAGTAGGAAGGTGGCGGAGCATCTGATAGTGAACACCATCAGGGCCCGCAGAGGTGTTACGACAGCACTTCAAGGCAGAGGTAAGTTCAGAGGGGGAGAAGGGGGTGTTATATGAAGTATTAGAAGAGAGTGTGAAGGTAATAGGGGTGTGCTCACGTGTCGCCTTAAGGGCAGCAAACTCAGGAGGAAGATGGGAACCACTGCTGACGCTGCTAAAAAAAGAGCCCAGTTCTGTGGCAACCTGGAGGGGTTCAGCAATATCACCCTGGGGGAGACGAAGTACAGGAGCATAGGAAGGTGGGTGTTTACCTGATAATTTATGAATACGTCGCCAGACTGAAACAATGGGGGTAGAGGAAGTCAAGGTAGACACATAAGCACGCCAACTGTTGGACTGAGCCAATTTAGTGGTCCGGCGGAACCTAGCCGAGGCACGTTTAAAGTTAACAAAGGCCGGGAGCTGGCCGGGAGTGTCCCGTTTACATCGGTAACTACTCCAGGCCGCCCGTTTCAAGCGAAAGGCAGTAGTGCAGGCAGGGTTCCACCAGGGAACACATTTGGAGGCAAAGGGGCGGGAAGTCCGGGGGATGGAGACAAAAGCAGCAGCGAGAACAGACGTGATAAAGTAGATCAACATGTCAGAAGAGGAGGAAAAATCAGAAGAGGAGAGGCGAAGGGCAGATAGTGAGGCAAAAACACGCCAGTCTGCTCTACCAAAGCACCAGCGAGGGGGTCTGGGAAGAGGGATGTAGGAAGTAGGAGAAAGAAGAACTGGGAAATGATCACTACAGGGATTGTGGTCAAGAACCGACCAGTGGAGATCTAGTAGTAGGTCAGGGGAACAGAGGGCGAGGTCGAGGCAGGAAAAAGTCTGGGTGCGGAGATCAAAATGTGTGGGGGCGGCAGTATTAAGGATAGTAAGGTCAAAGTCTTTAAGGAGGTGGTCGAGAGAGCGGCCACGAGAGGTGACCACAGAATCCCCCCAAAGGGTGTGGCGACAATTAAAATCACCAACCACAAGGAGGGGGGAAGGGAGGTTAGAGAAAAGGAAGCGGAGGGCATCGAGATCAAGAGGCTGGGAAGGGGAAAGGTAAAGGGAAACGAGAGACATCCAACGGCGGAAAGGGATGAGTAGCATAAGAGCAAAAGACTATATGATGCGCCCTCTACCGTGTGTCTCTATAATCAGTTCCATTTACCTCATATTAAACTGAAATCTACGTGAATTTCTTTCGTTCATTTGTGATCCATACCTTAATTGGTTTGTGTGTATTGCACTATAAATATATAAAGTAAATTTTCATATCTGCCATTCTATCTAAAAATCTAATTTTCCCCATTTCCCAAATCTCAAAGGATTCTCTACACCTACAGAAAATTCCTCATATTTTCTTTTTAACGTAATTCTGGTCATTCGATCCCTTTGGATTACTCGTCTTCTCCCCCCTAAGCCTCTGTTACACCAAGGGAGTTTCTACTCTTACTTGGACAACATAAATAAGGATGGGGGAGGAGAAAATTTGGCAAAAATTCACACTGAAAAATAAACATTTGGTATTAATGGAAGGTTGGGCTGTAGAACTTAATATCGTCATATCACTGTGCCAAAGAATATCACACCAATAACCACTTCAAACATCAGCTGCCACAATCCATTCTCAAACACAAAGTGCAAGTGGACTCAACTCAAGAGTGTCATTGACCACAACAGACAACAAAGGTGATCATATATTGTTGTTAGTGAAAGCAGGAACATTATGGGATATACAAGATTCCTAACGCCAGGGTAATACAATACTATACTACCCTAGCAACAGTGTTCCTATAAGTGTGAAGAGCAGTGCGTTAACTCTTCAAAATTACATAGTTTAATTATAGTATAAGTCAAACAATGAGTACATTTGTAGGCCGAAGGTTGGCTGCATGAAACATCCTATGTATGAATTATGCAATATTAGCCTTTTAACTCATTCCAAACTTAATTTAAGATAAGTTTTTAAATACTATGTATGTACTTTGTTCACAAATTGCCTTGAATAACCATCTTCTTAAGAGTACAAAACACCTTATAAATTCATCAACAATGAAAGTTCATAACAATGTCAAGTACAGTAAGGCACTGACAATGACGAGATAACAAGGTAAATTGTATTTATTTGGTTTATATTAGAAACATTTCTCTATGAAGTCATGGCCACCTGACCTTAAAATCAAATCAAGTTTTCAAAGCCGTTTCTCTGGATAATACAGTGCATTTAGTTTACATTTCTTCATACAAACAATGAAACCCAACATTTTAACATCAGTACAATATTATTTCATTCAGCATCAATGTGCAATTTTTTCCTGGGCATACAATGTGCTACTGAATACTATTTACGTTTTTTTTTTTTACAAAGAACATTAAAGCTTTTTAATTACATCAATTAAATTAAATTTATACTAACCAATAGTTCGCCAAAAACTCGTCATAAATACCTGTGACTTTTACTTACTTATTTGCTCCCTTACTTGAGTTCTATTTAAGCAAATGATTCCCAGTAGCTGAAAGTAAATAATTTTACATGAATTGATGGACTAGGTGATAATGACCATATCTTTTGTTCCCCCTTTGTTATGCAGTCAAGCGTATCAAAAGACATGCTCTACTTTTTTTAAGGTAACAATATTAACATTTTAGTAATTCTATGCAAGAGTGTTACATTAGAACATTCTCAATATAAATGCAAATTAGGAATTATGGCTGTGACAAATTCCACATACTGAAAGCAAAACAGGATATCATGGTAGAAAATATGCATTCCAGATTCAAGTGTACATAACCATACATTTAAAAAAATATATAGAATGTAATGCATTATTAGTGTGTGTGTGTGTGTGTGTGTGTGTGTGTGTGTGTGTGTGTGTGTGTGTGTGTGTGTGTGTGTGTGTGTGTGTGTGTGTGTGTGTGTTGTTCACCATGGTCGGCAGGATCATGTGCTGGACTCGTGATCGTCAGCCATCACCCTCCCTGAAAGAGCTCAGAGCTCATAGAAGGATCTATGGGTAAGATTGGGACCTCTTACACATCACACACCCCCATCCCCTAGCCCAAGGGGGACAGTAGCCGCTCCCTGTCAGTGAAAAATCCTTAGCGACTGGAGCAGGGTTCGAACCCATGCGTTGCTGGTTCAAAGGCAGGGACGTTAACCACTAAACCAGGGGGGCGGTGTGTGTGTGTGTGTGTGTGTGTGTGTGTGTGTGTGTGTGTGTGTGTGTGTGTGTGTGTGTGTGTGTAGAGAGAGAGAGAGAGAGAGAGAGAGAGAGAGAGAGAGAGAGAGAGAGAGAGAGAGAGAGAGAGAGAGAGAGAGAGAGAGAGAGAGAGAGAGAGAGAGAGAGAGAGAGAGAGAGAGAGAGAGCAGGCTAGAGGTGCATGCTCAAGATACATAAAACTACAAAACTTTAGTAACAAGATCCATAAGAGGATGGAAACATCACCAAAACCCAAAACCCAAAGGGAACTGGTGAAGTTGCTTGGGAACTGACCACACATGACTGTCTGTTACATATTACTTTTAAGATACTTATTAACAGCTTGTAAACCATCTTCAATACAAGTGCTCTGACATGCCTCTTATAGTAACCACTTAATCCCTCACAACCACCACCACCACCACCTTAACCTTATTCATTGCCACTAGTCTTCCAGTCAATGGAAATGAAAAGAAAGAGCATAGAAGATTGTAATGACAGGAAGGACAAAGAAATTTCTTATGCCTACCAGTGAATTAAGAATTAATGGATGGATCAACATATTACTGGAGTGCTTCACCAACAAGGAAGAAATGATACATCTGCATGATGAACCAAATGAAATGTAATGATCATAACAGGCACAGGAAGTGAGGCAGACTCGGAGACTGACCGCGGCTAGGTGATGATGGGTGGAGGGAGTGGCACCACCAAGCTCAATTGATTAGTGTTGACACTCTGAAAAAATGAAGACCTTCTCTGAAGCCTATATGTGTCGTCCTCTCACAGACAAGTCATTAGTGGCAGTGTGCTGCGCCCAGTGGTGTACACCCACACCTATAACTCTTGACATACTTTCAAGGTAAGTTAGACTGAAGACAAGCCACAAGGTAACAACGAAATCCACTTGCTTTTTCATGAAAGCTAGGTACATGTATGTATAAATTAACAGAAAAGGTATGGAAAGGCAAGCAACTGGAAATTCAATAATGAGATTATCAACTACAATAAATCATGCATAAGAGATCTGTAATTTTGGCCTCTAGTAATATTCTATTAACATAATCTACTCAGCTTAGGCAGTTGTTGGTGTACACCCATGAGCACAACAAAAGACAGGTAATTAAGAGCAGCATAGTAGTCTACTGGAATATGTTACATGAGTTCAGCAGATGGGACAAGTATGAGTGTAGTCTCACTATTACACTTGTAATATTCATAATAAAAGCTATATGAAATCAGATGTTCTTCATATTTACTCCAGAAATTTCCTTAAATGGAAATAAAGGAAATAACAGATAGACAAACAAGATTTAAGGTGAGACAGGTGCAAGTAACAAGGAAGTGAGGAAGCATGTGCTATAATGGAGACTGGACAAGTAGCCGAGTGTATCCAGCCTACTTGATCACATGTTTTACACCAGTACACATGTAAGTTGTTTAGCCCATCACTCTGAGGACAGATCACACTTCCCAAACATAGTAATATGAGCAAATGAGGAAGAGAGACTGCTAACATTCAAGAACCAATGTTTTTTAAGAATAAAAGGATGGTAAAACAACACAGGAATAAATAGACGCGGTAAGCAGCTTATGAAAAATTCAAGTAGTGTTTTCTTAAAGAACCAATTAAAAAAGACTAAAGATATATTCAAATTAAATAAGAAAAATTTGGTATACCAAATATACATATATGTATGTATGTATGTATATATATATATATATATATATATATATATATATATATATATATATATATATATATATATATATATATATACGTATATATATATATATATATATATATATATATATATATATATATATATATATATATATATATATATATATACGTATATATATATATATATATATATATATATATATATATATATATATATATATATATATATATATAGAGAGAGAGAGAGAGAGAGAGAGAGAGAGAGAGAGAGAGAGAGAGAGAGAGAGAGAGTACACTTATACATACAACCAAAGCTAAACTGTGAATTTACTCTCTTCAGAGAATTTCACATTCAAATTTCATCTAATATAATGATAATGGGATTCTATTTATAATGCATTGTGCCATTCACTGCAATACAGGGACGTATGACTGCATTAAGAAGTGGTCCTTGTGTGAATGATTTAGTATACATATCACTTTTCTGAACATCAACATTGTTTTGACTATATGGAAGTTAAATGATGCAACATCTCGTACTCACTAATGTTGCAGTATTCCTAACCACAGCAGGTTTTCAACACTATGAAATATATTTGGTGTTAAGTGCTTAAAAATACTGTTTATGTTACAGTAACAACCTTCTGAAGTTACTGAGTGATGCATTTGTTATGGAATTAACCTCTTATGTGTTACTGGTGATAATTTTTAAGGGGAGGGGACTAATAAAAATGTCAAATAAAATTTCATATTATTTAACAAAAATATCAAATAAAAAATCTTATTTATTACATGAGTTGTCCGTCCGTGATGACAAGGTTTCATCCAGAATGGGAAAAAAAAGTTTGCATACAAATTCCATATCCCATGCTCAGGGTGTGTCATCCTTATCACAAAAGAGAAAACTAAAAACTAATAATGCAGGTACATGATTGCATTCAATGAAGAAAACAATAAAATCTTCTTATGTCTTTACTTAATGGTACTCAGGCCACTTATTATGTTAATATTTTCGAGGAATGAGTCTAACTGCTTTATATTAAATAACTAAATATCTGTATCTGCTCTAGTGTTTATTACATACTAATTGGAACTCCTTTAAGATGTTACCGCAATAATGGATCTTCCCTTATCCCAGTCCATACACTTCATACACACTCAAGTCCAATCACTCTTCCAATTTCTCTTTCCTTTCAAATATTCTAATACTCTAACCATACTTTCCACAGGTTATACTCTGATTTCTAAAACATAATTTAAAACTTATATAACATTTTCATTCCCTCGTTTTCATCCACACCCTCAAGTGATTAAACAACCTCAAGGTGGACAATTTATTCATCTCTTACACTCTACCACGCATTCTCTCTTACAACGCATAGTAAGCCTTTCATATTAACTTTCATTACTGTCACCATCCACTCTGTTCACACTACAAACACTTCTCTGGTATCACACTTGGACCTTTTACTTTCATTCTATGTTCAAAGTGTGTCACAGAGCTAAAGTTTGTAAATATTCAAAATAACTTTGAAAATGTGATTTTTACTTGGAAAATAAAAACATGTTTAGTCATACGTACAAGGTGCTTTGGAAGCAGCACAGGCTTCTTTTTTCCACCAATGGTTCTTGGCTGCAGCCCTTTAGTATCAGGTTTGATAGACACTTTTCTTCAAGCAATGTAAGTTGTCTTTCACATATTTTCTTATACACGTATTTGATACTTTTCCACTTTCAAGCATCTGAGTACTAAATCTATTGATTGATGTGTAAAGAACCAAATTATTAACAAGCGTATTGTGGAGCATATTTTTGTTACCAAGACGTAATTTTTAATTATGTATAAACATTACCTCTTATATCAGTTATTTGACACTTAACTAAGAAAGTACTTTTATCTGGTACAGTCTTGATCTACATATTTTTTTCATAATTATATAAACATTGAGAGGAGTATGCGTGATAAATCTCCCAAGAATGCGCCTCTAGCATTCTCATGAGTCTAGCTGTGGCACATTTAACAAACTTACTGGATGCCATTGCTTATCAAAGAAAGAAATTTACCAATAACAGCAGTAGATTACCAGTTCTCAAATTTCTAAGATGACTTTTTCTAAATTTATAGTCTTATAAATAATAACTTACAAGTAAACAATGATGTGCAAAGACAGAAGGGGCATTCTTTCTAATTAAAACCGTCTTCAATGGTATTACTAAACTGACCTGAGTACTGTCTCCCAACCACCTATCAAGAAATAAAAATTCCTATCTATACATCACTTGAGTAGAGTTTGGTTGTCTAGACATGAGCAGAAGACAGCACTAGAAGGTGAAAATGGTGTGAAGTTTGCCTTAAGAAAGATTACTGAAGAGGGTGATGCATAGTAAAGCTCAGTAAGGTCTAAGCTCATATACACAGGAACTCAAATACATCAGACTCCAGAGGTTGAAGGTTTTGTATATGAAATGGCACTCCTGTCTTTGGCTGAACATGTAGATGTTTTGGTAAACATAAATAAGTTGAAAGAAAATACTGTAATCCAGAAGAATGCAAACCAGATCCTTCAACACCACATCCATCGTCTGTATTTTGTACTCACAACCCAAAAGTAAAATTACCATGTCTGTGAGCAGCTCAGTTGACCACAGGATGCAAAGGAGCTTCAGTTTTGAGCTAAATAGGGCATGTGAGCAGAATAGTAAAGAGGAGAGCTTCTCTGGGCTGAAAATACTGTGTACTCAGTATTGAGAGACACAAGCAGTCATTATCCTTAAGAAAACTACAGTGTGACTGATGACCAAACAGCATCAGAAGAACTTCCCCACAGGACCCACAAGACCCCCTCTAAGGTACTTGACTGCCACACACTAAGCCTTACCGTATCACATTCAATGGCACAATCATGTTTTTGGCCATGCGGTTGAGCAGCTCTTCCCCAAGTTGCTTTGGCAGCTCCACCCATGAATACTTGTCTATGAGTGGCACCTCCTCCAGTGCCTTCCGGATGGGCACCAGCATTGTGAGACACACCCCATCATGAATTCCACTTGGATCCCCTGTCTTGAGCTCTGTGTTCAGGATTCCCTGTGGCCGGTGTGGAGGCAAGTCTGACCCAAATATTTCCTGAACAGAGAAAACCCATGGTGTTTCTAGGGTATTTGGTACCTTTCCACTAGCCTCCCTTTACTCCCATCTACCCTTACTTTACTTTCTAATGCCAATACTTAAAAACTTCGAAATATTGTGATGAAAAGTTTGACATTCAATCTCATGGTACATACCTCCTAGGCTGGCACCCACTGGAGAAAACGCACCACTTGTAATCATATTTAAAATCAGTAAATTATTATCCGGCAAGGAAAATGCAAGAAAGTGAATTTAACTAAACTGCTTTCAAATGTTCATATCAATAAGCTAGACTGCAGAAATTTATAATATGTACTTATGTTCTCATTTAGTAATAACCTGTATAGAAGAATAATTTCTTCCATTTTTTTTTCACAAGACTAATGGTTAAATTTATAAATGTAATGGTTTAATACTGTTTGATAAATACACTCTTTCAGACCACAATATATGAACGTAAGTTAGAGGAATAAATGTGTTTAGTAGGCTACATGTTTTATATACAAGATGCAGCATGATACTATTAATTTTCCTTCATTTCATTCAGTATCAAATAACAAAATGTTCATCAGTCACAAAGAGCAAGAGAGGCATGGGACTTACCGTCATGTACTTCCTGAGGGTGGAGTGTAGGGACCTCACGGGGTTAATCTCAGTGACTGGGAGGTGAGTGGCAGTCTTGTCACTGGTTAGAACACACACCCGGTTACTGCGACACACAAAGACATCATAAAACAAGGTCAGTCACAATGCTGAATCATGTTTATATACTACGTGTATGCATTCCTATTTAAGTTAGTGTCCATAAAACTCAAGAAAACTCCATACTGCCATATTAGTATAAATCTTGATATCCCGATAGCCTTGCTGCTTATTTGATATAATAATAAGAAACTCATGTGAAAAAATATTTGAGAGGCAGGGACAAGGATGCAAGAAAGCAATACTTGGATAAGGACAGCTGGAGATTTTTCTGTCTAATCCATTTATCTCTTGAAGGGAATTTTTGAGCAGTGATATCAATAAATTGAAGGCTACTTAAGTTGATAAAAGTATAACATATGCAATAACAGGAAGAGACAGCAATCTTCACTGAATTAATTAAGAAATATCAGGAGAAAAAAACACTAGAAGTCATGAGTATAATAAAAATAAATAATACACACTTGACCCTCTTCCTGACGGCGATGACCAGCCTGAGCAGCAGCTTGGTGTGGGGCTTGTCCACTGGTAGGAGTATGGGGTGCCATGGCTCAACATCCTCCTGCCGCTCCCAGTACTGTTTGGCTCGGTGGATCAGGGGATAAATGTCATTGCCTCGCAGACTCAGCTCAGAGAGGTTATCCACCCATTTGGCCTGTAGTGACTCCTTGTCAGCACTGGCGGGGGTTTTCAGGATGCCGCCTAGAGAAAGATATAAAGACAAGCATGGATATATTACGTTGGTGCTGGAGTAGCCTGGAATAGACAGACAACCCATAGAGATCAGTGAGAGGAAGTCGGAGGATATCTTTGTCTTGCCGTGAAATCATATATGCTGATAATGAAACTGTGTGGATAATGTAATTCATGTGCATACAGTATAATACAATGATGACAAATAGAATAAATGAAATAAAATTAAGAGTATTGATGATGACGGAGGATTTACAAAGGGCACACTTGTCCCTTAGCCTGTACCCTTTTAATGTATACAAATAATAATACAAAGAGAGGGATTCAGCTCGGCTGGCCTACCCACTCTGTAGCCTTCGTGGCGCTTATTAGTCTCACCACACAACCTGCAGAAAAATTACTTCAGAGTTGATGACCCTGAAATCGGACTTGTCTACACTCCTGCTGTTTGTTTGCTTAACTGTCCTCGCATTTGCATACACGTGAATAGAATTGCCAACATAACGCTCGCCTCTTCAACGAAAAAAGAAAGAAAGAAAAAACGATCACCCTTCGTCAGCACCGTTAGCCAGTGTGAAACTGAAATAGTGGAGGAGATGGGAGGGAGAAGTGTTACCGAGACTTCATATACATAACTTTATATATGCGAAAAAAAAAGTCATAACTAAAGAGTTTAAGCATAGTAAGTTCACCGGAAGTACTACTACTACTACTACTACTACTACTACTACTACTACGAGAGAGAGAGAGAGAGAGAGAGAGAGAGAGAGAGAGAGAGAGAGAGAGAGAGAGAGAGAGAGAGAGAGAGAGAGAGAGAGAGAGAGAGTTGAGATTTGATGTAGATTAAAGAGTGAAGTAGAGCAACCACTACCTAGCCCAGATGAATACCCTGGGAACACGAATAGCCTCAAGATGAGCTTAACAGTTACCTTAAGAACATAGTGATGATTTAGTTTGGGTGAGCTGCTGTGCAAGTTTACTGGAAGGAGGGAGGCTGAAGAGGGCTCATAAACGGTGTGAATTACCAATGAGGGAGCAGAGAGGGGATACTATAATAGTGTGGTTACAGGCGTGTGATTTATAAGTAGTGACAATGAAAAAGAGAATGCAATCAAGGTTAAATTCTCATACATTACAAGGAAATCACTTTGCAGCGTATATATATATATATATATATATATATATATATATATATATATATATATATATATATATATATATATATATATATATAGCTAGTGCCTATATATTTTTTCCTCTCCACGCACGGACATTGCTATTTACTATAAAGACAACACGTTAAAAATATCTTAAGGAACCAAAGATTCATCGAAGTATTATGCTGTACTAACACTTTTTCTTTTAATTCAGGCCTCAGGGGTTTTGTCCGTAAATAATGATCTTACCTGAGTAACTCGTCTCCAAACACCCTGAAGGCGAGGTGGATAATATTCAAGACCAGTTACCTCGCAACAAAACAAACCCCCGCGCTAGAGGGGAGAGGAAGGCAGGCAGGGAGGGAGGTCCGAGGCCAGGCTGTCCCTCCCACCCACCATTCTCAGCTCGTTTACGGTACACAAGACGGTAATGTGAGGGGCCAGGTAGCCAGCCAGCCCTATGCATAGTGTACATTTATAAGAGCGGGATGGTGTCAAGGCATGCTATATATACATACGTTCATGATGGTTGGTTGCAAACTGCATGACGAGCATTGACGTGTTTTACGAGTACTCAGCCGTAATGTGTTGTTGACTATAATTTGTGCCGCAATACCACGACCCCATTAGGTGTTGGTCCTCAGAGCGGCGTTGTATGTGGTGTCCGAGGCTGAGTGTACTTTGGACAAAGGTTGTGAAAATATTGTGGCGTTGAGACCGAGAAAGGCATGTGACTATGGTACACGCGGTACGCCTGTCCCCAAACATTCCATTCACAGGTAATTTTTTGGCGCCACACCCGACGAGCCACGCCCACAACACCTTTACGCACACCGTTTTTATTTTTGTGTCCAAGGGTTTTATAACGAACTTGAAAAAAGCCGCCAAAAAGGGGCTATCTAGCATAAGAAAGTGTGCAACAGTTCAAAAATAGCAAGTCAGTTTAGTTCCTGAGGCGTTTTGACGCTCCTCTGTTGAAAGAGAAGAATTGTGATCATGAAGCATTGAAGCAATACATAAACATAACAAATAAAGGTATGGGGAAAAAAATGTGAATAATATTTGGAAGCTAAATATATTTTTTTACAACGCGCACACGAGTGTTCTTTGCTTCCTATTGTGTACTTTTTATCATTCAATGTAAATGTAAAACAACATAATATGGCCGGCATGCAAGTCACACCCCCTCCTGTTCAACACACAGGCCAAGGTGCCGCGTGTGGCGGAGCACGCACGCACCTCCCACGCCACCCCAATCCCCAACACTCTCCAAGGCTGGACCCGCAATCAGACCGCAACAAGACTTATCAGGTGGCCACCACAACTACGTCGAGGACTCGCAACAACCACACGGTATGCACCTCTTTCCCATGACGAACCGCGGGTTGGCGGCCCGTGTAGTGACTGTCACCTGGGGATGTATGTGTGTGGCAGGGGGCGTATGAGGCATACTAGACGTGATTTGTGGTGTCCTGACTCATGTTACTAAATGGTACCTAATATTTCACTGCTCAGAGGCTGCGTTATTCCGTGACGACCATTAACCATCGCACAGTTAGTTCAGCGCCGCAGGTAACAACCCACGATGAGTTATTATCTAGACCGTCACCACCGTCATGTACTGTGACTACTGTACACCATTTGCTGATTCGCCGCGGCAAGGCACTGGTCTCGTGGGCAGCCCAGGTGTGTGGCATGAACCCCATCAAGACCTTGAGATTAACAGGGTGC
>JAXIVD010000524.1:35000-55000 GCA_036785275.1 Cancer borealis | reverse complement strand
CACACACACACACACACACACACACACACACACACACACAATACCAAGATTACAAGACGGAAGAAAGAGGCGACAGATCATGCTTTATAAATGTGTCGAAGGTAAAGATTGACATTCATACGAGTATATACTAGTCATTAGTATATACTCGTATGACTGTCAATCTTTACCTTCGACACATTTATAAAGCATGATCTGTCGCCTCTCTTTCTTCCGTCTTGTAATCTTGGTATTGTAGCTAATCAAGTCTTTCTTCATAGCTAAGATCTATCAGGCTAGGCACACACCCATCTTATGGCTGCTTTTTGTACCTTCTCAACATGTTTTTTTGTGTTTGTTCCATACTGTGTGTGTGTGTGTGTGTGTGTGTGTGTGTGTGTGTGTGTGTGTGTGTGTGTGTGTGTGTGTGTGTGTGTGTGTGTGTGAGAAATTAGGCACTTCGTAACTTTGGATGTCATTTTTTCTTTTCGGCCGGGACGGCGTGGGTCCCAGCAGGCTACCCTCAGGCCATTATTTTTTATTGAACTCCTACCACTGACTGACTGACTGACTGGGTGTGTGGGAAGGACAGTCAGACCACAGCTGGACGTGACTACGGGCTGAACACCATGATGTGATATGAGAGGAGCGAGAGGTGATCAAAACTTCCATTGCTCTTCTCTTCCTTCCTTAACTGCCTAGCATTCCTACCTACCGCCCCTTCCTTCCTTCCTCCCTTACCTGTCACTTCATTCTGATCCTGCAGCGTGAAGTCACAAAAGTCCTGTGATTCCTCTACCTCCTTGCCCTGCAGCAGCAATCTTATGTTTCCCTCTATGGAATCCATCCTTATTCGCGTAAACTTGAGAATCCTGGAAAACCGTCTAGTGCACACCTTCCACAACAACGTCTCACGCAATACTACCGCACCACACCTCCGTTCATCAGCTGCGAGCTTAGTTGCCACTACAGCCGGCGTGTCTTTTTATTTTCTAGTTTTACATGTTAAGCAGTTAAGTGATTGCATGTATATGCGTACTCTTCTTATGATGTAATGCCATATATGTATTAGGCATGTTTTCTCTTCGTACGTTTTCATTTTTCCGTGGTGTCAGGTATCTAGTAGGCGTTTTTTCTATGTATTTTTACTATCTAGCCGTATTGTTTCTATCATTTGAAAAGTGGCAGGTTATCATAATTCGTAATATGAATCTATGAATTACAATCTTTGAAGAAAAAAAAAAGGGTACTAAATCAGCGCCAAGTGTCATATGAAGCGATTCGATGTTGTCCACCATGGCTTGAAAACTGCATTTTCGCCACTGTCGATTTTTTAAAGTAAAATATTTGTGTATTATGAAAAAAATATATAACATGCGATTCATACCACTCACTTTTACAAAATAAAAATCACCGCAATCGCGGTGTGTTGTCATCACTCATCAGCTGTTCGTGTTCGGGAAGAAAACACCTTCTCGCCATTACACCGTCGCCTTCAGCCCTGCCGCAGCACCATGGTACGCAGCACCACAACATTCCCTCATACTATTGGAAAACAGACTGACATAAGTGAACGCACCTAGCAAGCAGAGGGCTGGGTTGTGCTTGGTGGCTGAGACTTGGTTTGACATGTGGTGTAGACAATATGGGCATTCAGACTGTTAGATCACGACTGACCTGGTGACTGCTTGTCTTCTTATACCAAGAACAATGCACTAGGTAAACTAGGGATCAGCTCTTTGTGTTGTAATGTTCGATGTAAATGATGATTAATTTTGAGGTTCTTCTGTACGATTGCGCCTCCAAACCGATGTTGTTGTTGGTGGTGGTGTTTTAGGGTTGTGACAGTCTATTAGATCCTATTCATCCTCTATGATTTTTGTTGTAGTACACAGGATACTTACTGTACTGAACATATGTGAAGGTTTTAGTGAGCTGTCGCTAGACGGTGGCGGGAAGCTTGCACCCCCCCCCCCCGCCCCATCTAGGAGGTTATTACGTGAGTATAGTTTAGGTTAGGGTTGTGTCGGTGGAGGAATCCAGTTAGGTTAGTGGTTAGGCTAGGTTGGGGAGTCCGGAGGAGCGTAGCCCCCGCCTGGTTAGTTTAGTTTAGGCACGGCACCTTGTTTTTAGCGTAAATCACTGTATTACGTCTTCCCCACCCAAGAACTCCGCATTCCCACAAGTCCCCAGGCTTGTTGGGGGTGATGAGGATAACTTACAATACATTTGTGACCGAAATTAATGTCAATCTATATAAATTGTTTTATTTATATCCAGGTGCATTATGGTGAAGTTGTAAAAATTTATCCACAATATAACTAATCAATAACTTACAGTACCATTTGAAACCACACTTTATCTCAGCAAAAATTTTTTTTTTCCTTGCAGTCGGCGCTCTTCAACTTTGAGAGTCTGCTGTGTGTGTTGCTGCTGCTCATCTGCACCTGCACATACATCCGCTCCTTTGCCCCGTCACTGCTTGACAGACAAAAGACTGGGTGAGTATAAAACGGTGAATAGATAATCTTGCAATTTAAGTAGAAATAGATTGAGGCTGATAGAGGGAGAGGAATTGAATAGCAAGGAGGAAATGTGTGGATAGAGAGAGATGAAGGTTCTTCTGCAAAAGCCATCCCCTTAGGGGATTTATCCAGAGGCAACAAGGGATCAGCAACTTTAGAATAGATAGATTGAGGCATACGATCATTCTACACTCTGATAATGTTTGCCTTTTCCATTGTTTTCATCTCCCTACAATTTTATCTATGTTGAGAATAAGTGCATTAATGCAAATAAATTTAGTAAGCTTCAGATATCGTAGGTGATATGGTGCTATATTAGGCTGAAGGATAAACGGCAGAGAAAAAAATTAATGGCAAGTAAAAGTATGGGGAAGGAAAGAACGGTTAGTTATTTTATGAATGTAAAAAGTTGATTGAATAATCCCCTCAAACTAGATAACTATAAACCATATTGTTCTGCTGGCGTTAGCGAGAGTGCTATCCCTCTCCCCAAGAAGCTGCCTTGAGCCAGGATCAAACTCAAAACTTTTAGGTCATGAGTCAGGCACTGTACCACAGAGCCATCTGCTGAGATTAGGAGTTCAATGATATTAAACAAGAAAATAATCTTGGTGTAATCATTAGTATTAATCTCAAAATGAGTGATGAGTGCACAGCTACAAGTAAGAAAGCAAATATGATGTTAGGTTTAATTTCAAGGAATTTTGATCACAAATCACCAGAAGTAATGAAAAAACTCTATACAGCTTTTGTGAGACCACACCTAGAACATGTGATTCAAATCTGGTCACCGAACTAAATCAAAGGCCAAAATTTATTGTAAAGAGTACAGAAACGAGCGACAAAACATATCGTAATTTATCCTATGAAGAACATTTAGAACAGTTAGACATGTTCCCTCTTCACAAGTGAAGAATTAGGAGAGATATGATTGAAGTATCCAAAATTGTAAACGATTTCAACAAAATCAATCCAGAAATATTATTGGAGATGAATAATGACAGTAACAAGAGATAACGGCATGAAATTATAAGTACAAAGATATAACACACTTATTTGCTTGTAAGTCATACTTCAATGTTAGAGTTATTGAACACTGGAACAGATTCCCAGCACCAGTAGTTACCTCTAAACCCATAGATAGTTTGAAGTCCCGATTAGATATGTTTCCGAGAAACGGGTTTTCATTAGCTAATTAATTGATTGCATGGTTTGAGTTTCTATGAATTTTTTCTTATGTGTGTAATTCTATGAAATTAACCTTGTTTTCTTACAGATGAGAAGTGTAGAGACAACACATTGTTACTATTAACAAAGTTATCCTCCCAGAATGGACCAGTATTAGTGGTAGTCTAGTATAGTATCTTCCTCGTAACTAAATTCTTTACTATAAAATTTTCATGTCCTCATTTCCTTGTTTCCTGCTGACATGGATGGAGAGAGCCTTTTTCTGTTATATCCTGTTCTACACATAGTGTATAGTGTACTAGTAATAGTATGTAGTCCAGCAGATACTCTAATTATAGACTAAAAGGTCTTTCGGTGTCTATTCTTATGTATCCATATTATTCTATGGAGGGAACCTTACCTTACATAACTTTACATAACATGATTTCTGGATGCTGGTCGAATTAGACCCCTGTCCAACATAAAATACTCTTGGGCACTTTTATTCAAATATAATTTATTGCCTCTAGACCCATCTCCTTTTGCAGAAGAAAAGTTTGTAGTACCTCATTTTGATTGCTTTCTATGCTTCCTGTTACAGACCTATTGGAACGTTTTGGAAGATGGCTCGTATTGGGGAGCGAAAGAGTCCCTGGGTGGCGGCAGCATGTGTGGGCATGGCTATCAATGTCCTCTTTTGGTCATAGTTGCCATTGCATGGAATATTTATGAACCCATATATTTTTATAAGATGTGTGTTGCTGTTTAAATGATGATTATTGAAATTACTTGTAGCTTTTGCCTTGATTAAATGTGTAAGATTTGCATCAATCGAAATACACACTCATGCTGAAGTAAAGCTTTAATTACCATAATACTGCACTGCACATTTCCATAACATTTACCTTGTTATACATTTCCATAATGTTAAATGTCAAGAAATATTGTGGCCGATTATTGATTTAATAAAAATAATAATTTATGCTACTCTACTCTAATACTATGAACATTTTTGAATTTTTTAATAATACAGTATATTGATACTGACAAGTTGTGTATCTTTCCTCACACTTTTCTTTATGTAAGCATCACTACACGTCATGAGATGAATTGTCATTGTGTTAGAAGAGTTGGTGTCAAGGACAAACCACTACCATCCGTCCTTGGTGGAGGTGGGTGGGAGTCATTCTCATGAGGTGCACCTCCCGCCCACCCTGTTGTGACCTACCATGCTATGTGATGCATTTTCAGGATCACACAGTAGGACTAAAATAAGCATTACAGCTGCAATAACCTATGACATACCTTCTAATTTATGAAAGATGAATGAACAATTTTTTTCAACTGAAAATTTAAATATATGCATTTGATGTGAACTAAGTACAATGAAATCTCTGAGCTATACTTGATGAAAATATCAAATACAATTCACTACAAAATGAACACTGAAAGGTTTTCAGGAGCTACAAGATAAATATAATTTGTTTCAGTAGGCATGAGTCTGCATTACATGATTACTGTTAAAACTTCCTATTAAAATACTTAGGTTGCTGCACATTAAACTCTTCAAAATTTCTGTAAGCTGATAACAATAACAATACACACTGTATTAAAAATTTACAACTAAACCTTTAAAACATTCACCCCTCGAAAACATTATGACAAAATATGAGTACACACTGTAACACATGGAATTGTTTTGCAATATGAGAGTGCATGATACAAGTGTTTGCATAAGCAATCAGCATCTCTTACTAACACAATATATCACAAAGCGGGCATTAAGGATTTCCTTGTTCATTGTTCTAATAGTTACTCATTACACTTTTTCTTCTTTTAATCACACAGTTTGGAGGAAAAAATAATAAAAAGTTTTGAAAACTTTTGAATTGCCAGGATCTATTTCAAAAGATGACACAATATCACAATGTGCATCTGGTGTGGAAGGGGAACTAGGCTCTTTGGGCTGCCACACTGAGATTAGGCCATAGACTAGCCTATGGATATGAATACAAGTGTATGAGAGGTGTAAGGTTGAGAGCAAGTCCACAAATGGGATGGATGAACAATGTGAAGATGCAAGAGGGACGTCTGTGGAACGAGGAAGAATGATTGTGCGTAGTAAAGTTGAACGGAAAGCAGTTGTGAATGCATTGATGAAAATGCAGCCTTGACAGCCTCAACGGGTGGTTCTACTGCATTTAGTCTAATCAGCTGATTGGATCAGGTGTGATAAGGTAAAGTGTTGGCACACACTATAGCTGCAGGCACTCACTTCCCGTCACATTAGCCTTTGAACCTGTGGTGGAAATTAATCCATTACACTGTGACATCCGACTTTCCACAGTTTACCTTCCCCAGATTTCCCTAGGTACCCATTTATCCGCCAACCTATTTGGGAGCATGAACAGCTGTGCACCGCCTGCCTTCATCCAGAATTGAACTAGGGCCAGCAGATTCATAGTGTAGTGAAGGGGATGGATCTAATCTAATGTGGCAAGTTCTGCTATCAGGCTCTTACGCAGACAATAAATTGACTATGCTGTGAGACTGATTCTCATGCAATGTAGTACTGAAGGCTCAGTCCTTTTTCCACAAGAGGCTTTGAGGCAAAGATGTGAGGGAATGCATGTGGATGTCTTGTCTTATCTAGCCTTCTTTAAGAGGGATATAAGCTAGGTAAATATATAAGACTTACAAGCACTGGACATGGATACAGTTTGCTGATGATGAAGGTAATGTGCTATATATACAAACAGCTGCCAGCTGACTGTGTGTGTGTGTATGTGTTGAAGATCTTGAGGATCATGCGCTGGACTTATGATCGCCAGTCATTACATTCCCAAAGAGAGCTCAGAGCTCATTATTGTCCAATCTATGGGTAAGGCTGCGACCCTTCAACTCTACACACTCCATCCTATTGCTCAAGGACATTGACAGTTTGATTATCAATGAAAACTTTGCACCTTGAGCGAGTGCAAACCTCAAGCCTGCTGAATGACAGGTCAGGACATTGTCAATGATATACCAAACATTGTGTGTGCATTCAGTCTTCGGTACACACATCATAACATGTGATTTGAGGGTTTACATTCTAAGGCTGCATCCACATGGCACAAAAATTGTCTTTGCAACAGTGCTAAATGCTTCAATAACAAGCATCATGGCCACTAGAAAAAACAAGCTGATCAAGACTCATTTGGTACATGCAACACATGTCATTACTCTCAAATACACTACTAAAAACATTTTCAACTTTTAGTTACCCTGTAAGTGATGCTGAGAATACAATAACATGAGGGAGACAGACTAGTACACAGACACACACTATGTCTTGGCAAAGAGAGAACCTTATAATGCTTGCTTATACCAGAAAACCCCCTAATGCTTTCTGTTCTAATGTGCACCTCCACTTGAGCACATCTTTGGGTCCCATAACAGGCACAACTTTCCAGATTACCAAGGGACTGATTCCTGTCTCCTCGAGTAAAAAACTTACGAGGTAGATCATCTTAACCTGCATATAAATATATAAAAACTACATCAGGGAAAACCACATGAGGCAGCAAGTCAGTTATGGCATACAATTATTCTTCCTTCTATAGCCTACATTTTCACATTGTTCTATTATCAATAATCAATTGAAATACTTATAAAATTATCCTTTCATATCAGCCTATATTCATCGCGTGTTAAAACAAGAAACATGAAACGCAGTTGTCACTCATTCACCATTCTTGTCTGTGAATTATTAATTTTATAGATTATTCAAAATTATGATTTCCATATTGAAATTTCTAAAAGAAAGTTTGGAACATCTGAAATATTCATAATAAAAACATACATTTCTGTCAACTCCACATGCAATCACTTTTCTCCCTGACTATACTAAAGCTTACACAACACTTAGAACTCTCAATGATTTAACACAATCAAGATTCTGAGCGGATTAGCATTAGGAATATACGATCATTAATATATTAAAGAAATGTGCCCATTTTAAGTGTGAAGCCTGAGATTACTTATTCATTATTTATAAATAATACTGGACAAATGACTGACAGTACATCATTTATAGGCAGCAAAAGTTTTCAGTGTAATTCAGCCAAGTTTTATACGATCAAAAATATGGTTTATGTAAACTAAGACCTATTCCTACAGTCTGTCTAGTTAGAAGGCAAAGTGTAAACATATCAATCCTATTCCTTTACTTCCTAACTTCAAGAGTTTGGAGAAGGTCAAGTTCAAGTATCATGTTTCTGCAAGAGTGTGCCAATATGTCCCTTCAGGATAATGTAATTTACTGAAATGAGGCAGGAGTCTTTAGAGAAGGTATCATGCCTAAAGATTATCATAAAACGCTAGCTTTCAGATTGGGTAAAGAACCATTTTCAAAATTAGCCACTATTCAGATTAGACTAGAGTCAGCCTGAGGGAAGTTTCTTGTTGTGTGAGAATATAATTATAAGCAGAGTGACTGAAATATTTCTTTGCTGCTGTTGTGGTTTCAATTGGTGTGTCAGACATCATTCATACGCCACTAGTGTGAGATGGGGCTGGTGGTGTTGATGCAGCAATGCTACGTCTAAGAGGAAGGTACTGATCCAGAAGACCAAACTATTGAATGTGGAGTAATAACAGTTCAAACTCCAAATACTGTAACGGAGTAAAATTGTGACTTTGAGATTGTATCGCTCAGCCACAATTCTGTATTTAGGGAAATGAACAATCATACTACGTATTCACAAAGTTAAAATAACCAAATAACCAAGAGACGTGATAGTCTTCTCAAAACACAAATGAAAACAATGTTGAGGAACATCAGCTGGTTACTTTGTTATGAAGCATGAACATTCAAGAATGATCTAAAATCACTAGAACCAGTCATGGGTGTAAGGAAGAAACCTACTAATGATCAGTGAACAGTCGAACTAAATGTATGTACTGTAAACAAGGAAACTATTTGTTCAAGGATTCACAATGATGAGGAACCAATAAAGGCTCAGATGGTTAAAAAAAAATATATCAAAAGGGACTATTAATAGCATACATCATGAAAACATTTAAGTGCTTCCATGCATTTAGAATATCATAAGAATCTCATAAGGAAATATGGTTAAAATGTTAAGTAAACCTAATAATGATAAATAGAAATAAAAAAAGTCAAGAAGACATCAAGGAAGAGGCGATTATGACTCTTCCTCCTCTCCAATTAATTCTTAATATTTCATAACTAATACATCAATATAATGCATGTATTTTGTTTTCAGATTTAAGATGAAGAATAAATGACTATGATAACATGCATATAAGCATGAAGTTGGGCTTATTTTAATCTATTCAAGGAAACCAATCAACATACGATGAATATATAGAAAAAATGTATTCTTCCAAGTAACTCTCTTGCTGCCCAAATTGACATGGTTTCTTCTTCAGTACAAACACTTCCTATTAATCTTCTTTCCATCCCCATTTCAACTTGAGATCTTTTACCTTTGACTGCCTCTGTTAACCATACTAAGGGGAGTTGGAGCTGCCTACACTTCTCTCGCCCTCTGCCTCACACCCACTGTCTTCATTGGAGTCTGTGGAAGCCATTAACATGTTCTGGATCCTTTCTACATCCTTCCTTAGTGCCTTATTCTCAGGGCTAAGTTGCAGGGCCGCTTGGTAGTCAGCCAAGCCCTCAGATAATAAGGAAAGATGGACTAGAGCCGTGCCTCGCCGAATGTGACACAAAAGGCGTGAGTTACTGTTGTCTGGGGTGGGTGGAGTAAGGAGCTCCAAGGCCTGAGGAAAGACATACAAGTTATCCACATTAGTCATCCATGAACCTGTAATAAAAAAAACTTGCTGTTTTGAAGTATATGCCAATGACTACATTTCTCCTTAAAAGAGTCACAAGCCCTTAAAGCAATGATATATTAGAGGTTACTGTCAAGTTCAATGTTTCATTTGAGCACCTTAGAGCAGTCCTTCACAGTGTGGTGGAGGTTCCTGAGGGTTAGGTGAGCTGCAGCACGATTACTGTAGAAGGCTGGGGAAGAAGGGTTCAGCCTCAGTCCCTCTGTACAGGCATTAGCACATCCCTGGTAATCACCGCTGCTAAACAGTTTCCTGAGGGAAAGGCAATGACTGAACTCTTGCTAATCATTTCACTCTTCAAATTTTTAAAATTAAAACTCAAAAAGTTGGGCTGTAGACATAATGCAAGACAAATGTTAATCTCAATATTATATGTGGAGAAAATTCCCTTTTTTTTTATATATAATATACTCTTTTTCTGTCATTTTTCATTAGTTAACAGAACAGCTATATTAACTCACACAGCCTTTTTCTTGAAGTGTTCCTCATTAAGCTGTGATGAGCTGGTTCCTGTGTCCAGCTGCCCAGATGTGCCTGACTGAGCTTCCAGCCACTGTACAAACACATTAATACACATCAGATGTGGTAATATCACAAAACATCAATTCCTGTACATGTTTCAACATACTAAGTGTTCCACACTATAGCCTGATAATTGTTATAAATGTGAAAGACAGCTACAAACAATACTATGTTTTGCAAACACTTCTTCCATTACACAAGTCATGAAAACTGAGTATTTGGCACTTTCCTTGATCATCATACTTTGAGAGAGGTGCTTAAGCCTTACCTGCTCCTCCTGGGGCTGTGTAGATTCCCTGGCAGGTGATGGGAAGACTCTGGGGGTGTGGATGATGCTGATTGTGCCACCAGACCGCACAGGAGGCACGGCTGGGCTGTTCCTTTTCTTGCTCTCCTTCTCCCTTGCTGCTGTCTTACGATTGGCACTCCACTTCCTCTGCTTGCGGTTTGCTGCCTCCACTCTGTCGTTCCTTGTGTTGCCATCCTGAGATATGTTCTAAGTGATGATATATCACACAGACAGTTACTATATGTGTAAGCAGGGTAGTATATTGCTGTAAGTGAGCAGTATAACAAATGAAGGAGAGGAGGTAGTTGGCAATACAGATATTAGAAGGAATTTGAAAGATCATTACAACAGGTTACTAAATGTAGAGTTCAAGTGGGACAGGAAAGGCCTCGATATAACAGAACCAGTCACAGGCACTTCATTTTAGTTGTTCCATTCCATCTGATGAAATATGATGCTGAACACCTGAGATATCAAAGTATGAAGTTTCATACACCATTTTCCCCTTATGTTCCTATTGAGTGGTGGGTGACAAGGGAATGTGTCTATGTGTAAGATGAGCAGACAGCCTTCCTTTTCCCTGCCCTGCTCACTCACCGTGTGGTGAAGGTTCTCAGTGGAGGAGTAGTAGATGCTGTCTTCTCCATCACCATCATAGTCTGCCTCCTGGGTGGTCTCTGTGCCCTCCTCAGAGCATGTGCTGTTGATCCGTCCCCTCACTGGCTGACACCTCATGCCTTCCTCTGTGGAGGTCATGATAGAATGACTCATCTGCATTTGGAAAGATAATCCAACATGGTGGGTAGAGTAGCCTATATGATAATATAATCTATGACTTCTACCACCATAAACAACACACTTTAGTCTTACACAGCAAAACTAATTGTGAAATATAGCACTTGGCATTTCAGAGGGACACAGAAATTGTCTAAATAATTTTACAACAAGAATGATGAAGCTGCCAACTTACTGAGTGGCTCAGTGTGTTCTTGAGATGATGGCTTGCTAGCCTCAGGATTAATACCATTCTCTGACAGTTCATGGACTATATCCTGAGTGTGAGGTGTCCCTGATGGTTCTTTGTCACTTTCTTGAGAACTTCCTGCCTTAAAGAATTCCGCCTTCTCCTTTTCCACCATCCTGCAGCGTTCTGCTCTCATCTGGTCGTCTGCTGTTATCTGCTGTGACACAGCAAAGTTTTCTCTTTTCCTACAATCCTCTGTAACAAGGCAAAAACAAACAAATCAGGATATATAAAACAGTTTGTTTGAATATTACTAGATAATATTACTAAATCTTAATTCTGACTTCAAATACAAATTGTAATGTTAAAGATGTGACTTAATAAAACCTTGAGATGCCTCTGACTGACCATTACTTAAACATTTGTTGTTTTGTGTGACAAATGGCTTAGATGCATATACAATGTTCACTATTGGTAGGTAGAAGTCTTCTGCTGTAAAGCCAAAAAGTGCTACGTCTGTGGCTATTTTAAATCATATCATTGGGTATTTTGCATTAAATAATTAAAGTTATTTAAGCATCATAATATATAAAATAAAATAGAGAAACAAAGCACATATTTCTTAATTTATGAATACACAAAGTCATTATGGATATAAAGAAATAATATTTTGAAGACAATTTTCTCTTTGTTAAGATAAAAAAGTTAATCAAAAACATTGTAAAGCTGTAACTTCCATGCCAAAAGACATCAATCAAACATAGATGCTCACCTTTTCGCTGACTAGCTTTTCTCTTTTCTTCCTCCTCCACGTCTTTTATTGCCTCCTGCCTCTTGTGGTCCATCTCCTCCTTGGTAAGTTTCAGACTGAGCTCCTTCCATAGCTGTGGCACTGCCTTCACCAAGCTGAGCTCCAGGCAGCCTTTCAAGATGCATGCTGAACTCTGCTCTACTTTGATCATGTGGCAGAGGAAAATTTCGCAGATGTATGGCAGGAAGCTCACCTGAAACATATAATGAACCTCCATAACAATCAGACACATGAAAGTGAAGTGTACCTCTGCTTGTGATGGCAAACTGTGTCTTTCATAATATACAAATAAACAGATACAATTCCATGGGTGAACTACATCATGAATAGTGTATAACTGTGTACTACTACCAATAACTTCAAATACATATGCAATGAAAACGTGATAAAACATTCTCATCAAATATAGATATAGTTACACATAGCTCAGCCAATTATGCCAGAGAAAAGTTCTGGAAGGAATTTTCAACATAAAAAACAGACCAAGATCAAACAAAATGTTCTCCTTTGCTGTTTCTCTAGCGTTTATGGATGGTTGGCGTCCTGTATGAGTGTTCTGCAGTTGTTCCTGACCATTGAATCTTCTGTTGTTTCCATTATCTTAAACTCTACCACAAGTCTATCTCTCCATCTCACTGTCTCCTCTCAATCTTCTTTATTCAGGTCTTCATTCAAGATATACTTCTATATCAAAACATCAAACAATCTCAAGTATTAGGTACCTTACTAATTCATTTTCTCTCATTCTGGAATCACTGCAACAACAAACAACCTACCTTTAGACTCCTCTACAGACATTGATAACTTTAATAATCTACCAAGTAAGCAAAACAATTCACCACAGGAGCTGACCTTCAGGTAGGAGCCGGTAGTGACGACATCCATCTTTTTTGGGCTAGTGTGGTGCAGGTTGAGGGTCAGCGTCACCCTCTCTAGCGTCTGCCGCCAGGTGTAGTCCGAGACGCGAATGGGCATCGTCAGGTGTGAAGAAACTTATCGTACTTTTGGATAGAAGAGAGTTCGGCTACGGGGTTGAAGGCTGGGAGTTCAAACAGAGCAGTTGGCTGATCAGAGGACCACCAACTGCTTTAGCCAAATGCAAGGAAAATGGCACAAACATCTGGAAAGTAGCATGTTTGGCACTCCATGAGAAAAGGGAAGCATTAATAATCTTATAAACAGTGGACCTATGTACTAAGTCGAATGCAGCAACAATAGTACAAAAACAGAAACAAAAATAAATCAAAATAATGAAAAAAGCAAGAAAAAAAAATCTGTTCATCTATGCAGCTACCTGATGACTGGTGACTCATCAATGATACTATAGTAAATTTATCAGCAAAGACCCTGTCTATCTGTTTATATTATGGCTTATTTTTTTTTTACAATCAATGTTCCTACTACCATGGAATTAATGGAAATAAAATGACAGAATACTGTATGTAGCTTTGTAACATGATTTTCATGAACCAATGATAGTCATGTATATATTCTTTACAACTAATTACATGTCCTTGGAAACATAGTCATATAAATGTAGATGAATACTGAAATTTACTTATATAAATTGGTGAGGTGAGGGTGTGCTGGTCATATAAAGTGAGAGAGAGAGAGGGAGGGGGAAAGGGGTTTACAGTTATGCATTTTCTTTTTGTTCTTATGTTTTCGCTTTCTTTCCTCTGGTATTTAGTTAAAATTCTCTAATTAAATTTCTCTATAAAGAACACAAGACACTACTGCCAGTTTATTACTTATGAGTGAAAAGCATAGAAGAACCTGGAGTCTGAGGTTCCTCACTAAAAGATTTGCTCTCCTTAATGGAGAGTGAAGGGTGAGTAAAGCCCACCTCTGTTAGAATAAAAAGTGAAGTTTCTGATCATGCTCTTACAAAATGTCACAACAAAAACTTATGTAACCAGATGTTTCCCTTGTGATGAGAAATAAAAGTGACTCATTATTAAGACAAGCAGGAGTATCAAGTTGAGTGGAGGCCTTCTTGAGTTAAATTGGGTTATTGTAAAAGCAAATTCACTCATTTAGAACAAAGAACTCTACATCTTAACTTCCCACAACTCACATCACCACCAGATGTTATGTTCACAGGAGTGGAACAAAGGCAACTGGTATTAATACGCTATCACACAACTATAAAGCAAATAACATTAAGTGAATATATATAAAGCCTCACTTAAAAATACATTGCATTAATGATGGTGAAGGAACTGCAACACTTTCCATGCAAACACATATGTAAAAATATAGTCTGTCTTACAATGTGCCTAGAATCCATACAGTCAGAAACTAATTCTTCTTCAGCTCTTCAAAGCACTCACTTTTCTTATATAACAACAAATGATACAAAAAAACTACCGGAAAATTTGCTCACCTTTTACTGCTACATTTCACCACAACCATTCTCTCTCTCTCTCTCTCTCTCTCTCTCTCTCTCTCTCTCTCTCTCATTTACTCAATTAGAGAACAATGCACTAAATTAAATAATTATCATAAACATTTTCTTTCTTTACCATCAAGTCAAGGTTTCACTGTAGTATAATTCTTCAACAATTTACCAATAGTAGAAACAAAATAGGAAAAACTCAATAATATTTAAGTCTGCCCTCCACACACCACACACATCCCTCCCACCACCCAGACATACATGATCCCCTCACCCCCACTCACCCAAAATGCCACATGCTCCCTTCTCCCTTCCCCACCACTGCCATGCATCCCTCTCCCCTGTCCTCCATCACCCTCCACCCCCACCATGCTCCCCTCTCCCTCTCCCTTCCACGGCCTTGGTTGTAGCCTCGCTCCCGTTACTCCTGCCAAACCTTACCTGCTCATTCCTGTTCAATCTTCCTCAGCATAAAATGAACTTACAACAACTGAACATGGCTTAAACACCCTCTACGATAAACTAACCGAAGCACACCAGCAAGTAATGTGATAATAATTCAACGGCATAAAAGATTGCTCAATTACAAAACGCATTATCTTTGTTATGGCTGGGCTTAAGTGATTATTGCTTGAGTATAATGTTCTCTATAGTAAGAAGTATATTTTCTGCTGATAAATTATAGTATAGTAGGTTAGTACTTACCAGAAAAAGCGAACATCTGGCTGGAGGAAGGAATAATCCGTGAGTCACTGGCCGCCATACTGTTGTTTACTGTTGTGTTGCCTCAGTAACCGTGTGTTGCCTGACTTCGTTTTTCATGACAAGGAGGCTGGCAAATAAGGGGTATAAAAATATGGGTACATTTTTACATCTTCACCATAATACACCAGAAACTAGGAATTTGCGACGGAAATATAATTAAGAAAACCTCAAAATTCATCAGGCAATGTAAAAATATATCACTGAATTTTCTAGAGCATTCTGGTGAAGATGCAAAATAATAATATATATATATATATATATATATATATATATATATATATATATATATATATATATATATATAATATATATGCAAAGCGTCTTTGAAGTCAGGTACTAGTAGTACCTCAAACATTTTCTTAAGTCCACACCTCGATGCTTGGACGATATCTACATAGATATGAAGCCCTAAATACTATACATAGGGAGGCGGTGGTACAGTGTTCTGCGTTCTGGCATGCAAACCTAGGGTCCCAGGTTCGATCTCCTGATATCCGATGGCCACTTCATTCTTTGGTATTACCACCGAGTGGCCAAAGACTAACCAAATTGCTGCCATACTGTCCTTCAAACTACCGCTCTATAGCTTTGAATTTCTGCTTTTCTAAAGGCTTTGATTCTGTCCTTAACAAGAAGATAATGAGGCATCTATCAGCTGACAATTTTCTCTGATTGCCAGTATGGTTTCCTGAAAAGCCGGTCTACTGGTGATCTTTTTGCTTTTCTAACTGAATCTTGGTCATCCTCTTTTAGGGACTTCGGTGAAACCTTTGCTGTCGGCCTTGCGTATCAAAAGCCTTTGATAGAGTCTGACATAAATCTTTAATATCTTAACTTATCTCCTACGAATTCTATCCTCCTCCTGGCTGAACAATATCTCCTCTCGACTCACTAACACCCTGCAAGGCAGCCCCCTGCTACAGGACTCTCTACAGTGCGTTATATGAGCCGTGAAAACAAACACTAAGGCGGGAGTTACCTCTCCGTCCTGGTGTTATCAAATAAGAGGCCCCAGATAATGGGCTCTTAATTACAACGAAGACAACGCTGAAACCACTTCCCAAGACTCAAAACCCTGACAGTATCCAGATCCTCCTTACGAGAACTCTCTGGAACTGCCAACCTTAGGTGGAGTCACCCCAGCGATGTTTATAATACAGCCAAACACTCTTCACAGCTCTGGGCACAGTAACCTGGTTCTCTATAGGCAGGGCCGTACTGCCTAGCTACACAAATATACCCCTTAACTATACAGGCCAGTCTTAAACCCACTCCCTTAATAAGTATGAGAAGGTTACAGACGAAATAGTGCCAATGTGGGAGCTCAGAGCGTGTGCGTGTTGTCTCTGTCGCCGTAAGTGGATAACTGACTCAGTCTCAGTGACTCTCTCTCAGTGCTACACAGCTCGGCTCCCGCTCCCCAGGGAGAGTTGCCACATCGTACGATCAGCGCGCCGTCTCGACACGTAGCCTAGTGAGAAAACAACTTTCTTCACAAAATCATTACAGGCCACAGAGACGACCTGGAACAATGCTAAACATACGAGAGGCTGCAGTAAAGAATAGGCTACAAGGTTACAAGGCTACAAAGAAGAAAGAGGGAAAGACATGAAAATTAGAAGAAAGAGCAAATAAAAGTTAAAGTAAACACCAAGCACGAAAAACTCTCATCATCGTACCTCGGGCACTCGCCGCCCCCACGGCTGCTCCCTCTCGTCACGTAGCCTTCCCGCGCCTCCTCTTCCCTAACACAAAGACGGAACCCCTCCACATGATTCATCTCACCCTCCAAGCCTCGCCTCTTGCGACGCATCCCGACGAATGTTGAAAGCAGATGCCTTGCATGTCTTTCCACTCGTCCAGTGTCTTCTTCCTTAGCAGCCTCTTCATCTTCTTCCTCCTCCTCAGAGAATCTTCAATCTTCTTCCTGAGAACATGTCTTCTTCCACTGTGCCTGACTCTCGCCCTCTCCAGCCGACGCAACTCTTGCGGGCGGGGCCCGCAACAATATATATATATATATATATATGTAAACTTTTTAAAAATATTTTCTCATCATTATTTTATTACCATTGTGTTTCAAAGTACATAAGCTGACATCAAACAAAGTATTATCATTGAGGTGGAGATTAAATTTTCTCATTCATATGGAATATTTTGTCCCAGTAACAACACTATGACAATATCAACAATAACTTACATAATTACAATGAAGTAATAATATGGTTATTATAAATTTGGTTTTGACATTATGATGAGCACCTTTTTATCTTTTTATTAAATTACAATTAAATTTAACAATTTCCATAGCGACAAAACAGAACCACAAATGTACAAAATATACAGACGTTGCTTTTAAAATTTGTAGACTATCAAATAACAATAACATTTTCATACACAGTCTTTAACTTCACTTCTCATCCTGAATATAGCTCTCTGAATAACAAGTATATGAGATAAAGATTTCTGTCAGGAAACTATATGTACAAAGCATAACCATAACTGCAACCTTTCAATATTTTATCTCAATGTTTAGTAACTTGCAAGTGACTTTTGCGTCTAGAAAAGCACCGTATGCTACTGTGCAGTTCACTTCTTATTTAAATGGCTGTGAAAGAACTCTGGCTAAGGAGGCACAAATATTATGATAGCTACCATCTCTAAAAAGATGGTGACCAACATGTCCAATGTACTATATGCTATGATATAAACAAGAAATAGTTTACTTAGTGAAACTGGACTTGCTGGGCGTTATATTATGTCAACCAGCTACATGCATTCATAGTGCTGCAATGGACACGAATGTTTCATTTACAAAGATCACGGGTGATATGACAAATGCATAGGATGAAGTAGATGCTGGTTCTATAGTGAAAGTTACAAGTGGGTAAAAGAAATACAGGGAATAAATATCTTTTCAACACTGATGAGGTTTCCATTACCTATGAAAGTTGGCTTGCATGATTCATATGGGAAAAATATGATTTATTAAATCAGTGAAACTTTGGATGTTAAAGATAACATTGATCTATGCATGATAAGGTGGAAGTGTAAAGCTATCTTGGGAGATGGTCAAACACGAGTGTAATCAAGTATATCAGTGAAGGGATGAGGAAATGCAAATTGCATTGGTTTCACCACATGGAGATTAGGTGAAAATGATTGTGTGCAGAGCGTTAAATACTTTTATGTGGAAGGCAGAGTGCCTATAGGTAGATCAGAGATTACATGGGATGAGGTCATAAAAAAGGATTCAAAAACTATAGTAATTTACAGATATCATACATAATTGTGCAGCTTAGGTGATCAAAACTGACTTATGTTAAGCCTAGAATCGGCCTTTCAAACAGATGATGGCAGAGCTGATGATAATGACAACCAACTTGAAGTTAGTTTGTTCCTGGTTTCGACACCAAAGTATTTCAAATGCCATTATGATGCACTTGTACTTTTGACAGATGACTACAGAACATTGAATGCTGTATGTATGTACTGTATATAAGAACCATAAATTCTGACCGTCAGTATTAGTTTTTAATCACTGCTGTCCTTCCTTGATTTACAATTTGAAGAACATAACATGTAACAAGAATTAAGACTGTGAGGATGAAAGATATGAAGATGATTAAGTTGATGATGATGATGCTGATGACACTGTGGATGGCTGATTATTATCATTACTCAGTTATCACACTAATTACCTTTATATCAAGCTTCCAATAACAATTATCAGAAAAAAATGCTTCTACTTCATTTTAAAAAGAATATAACTATTGAACTGGTTACAAATTAGTGACGATATAATTATAGGGTAAAACTTGTAAATATTTTCCCAATTAATGTGTCCTATAACATACACTAAAACCTTAATAATTTGAACCCGTATGATTCAAATTTCGGATAATTTGACCTGTTTCAGGCCGAATTCGAAATTTTGTATCATTAAAAAGTCTTTGTCAAGCTGAGTCTGTCAATAACAATGCTCAGAGAATGGTAACAGCCTCATCTCATCCTTTGATCTGATTAGCTGCCGCACTCCACATCCGAATCTGTGGAGTGCATCAGCTAATCAGATGCCGTGATGAGATGAGGCTGTTACCATATCATGAGCTTTGTTATTGATAGACTCGGATTAACAGAGTATAGTAGGTACAGTAGAATCTCCCCTATCACGAATAATTGTGCCAAAATAAAATGCGTTAGATACAAATTTGTTAGATATAGATACATAAATTTATGGGAAAAATTGTAATTGGTGCCAAATCTTTCCTATTTTCACCTATTTTTGTCCTTTCGAATGTTATTTTGAGACCTAAAATACATACAAATCATTATAATATACTTATTATCCACTACCTGAGGCTAGTGCAGACATCTTGCAAAATCAGCTTCCAAGAAGTTAGGTGTCCTATGGCATATGCATCCATTTTTCTCTCCCTCTCAGCTGCTTGCTCTGTACAGGTGTCTTATCTGCCCATGTATGGAATATGGCTCTCATGTCTGGGGGGCTCAACTCAAACAGCTTTACTAAACAGGGTGGAGTCTAAAGCTTTTTGCCTAATCAACTCTCCTCCTCTAACTGACTTGTCTTGATTCTTTAAGTCACCGCTGCAATGTTGCATCTTTATCTATCTTCTACTGCTATTTTCATGCTAACTGCTCTTCTGAACTTGCTAAATGCATGCCTCCTCCCCTCCTGCGGCCTCGCTGCACAA
>JAXIVD010000524.1:7500-30000 GCA_036785275.1 Cancer borealis | reverse complement strand
TAACTAGCCGAATTAATTCAAACATTCCATCATTCACATAATCCTACCATTTCATATATATGATACTACCTGATACTTCATAATGTACAAAAGATCTTACGCAAATCATCAAGGATATACCTAATTTAACCATGATTTCTATAAACTCCCATTCCAGCTCATCAATCATTGATTAAACAATATTATCTTTAAATTTGATAGGAAGTACTGAGGCAAAACTTTCAAGCACATAATAAACAACACTTACTTTGAGTTGCTGCATTCATCAACTCCTGTATGGTCAGAACTCCTCCTTTGAAGGGATCTGTGGTGAGGAGAGAACTTTTAGATTTCTTATGCTTCACAGGTGACACGACTAATATGACGTGTGTGTTTGTATTTGTGTGTATTTACCTAGTTGTAGTATACAGGGCCTGAGCTACACTCCTGTGGTTCTGTCTCCGAATCTACATTTGTCCAGTTTTTCTATCAGTTGATTTACATTCTTTACCATTAAAACCTCTTTCTTCAGTCCATTCCAAGTATCTATACTTCTTTGGGAAAACTGTACTTCTTTGTATCATGTAAAAAAATTTCATTTTACAATTATTCTTGTGTCTCCTCAAATTTCTTGCCATTCCTTTTTTTCTCAGTATTAGATTTTTTCTATCTGTTTCCTCCAGGTTGTTCACCAATTTATATATTGCAATTAATTATCTTTCTTTTAGTGTTGATGGATTGTATTAAACTTTCCTCATATGTTAGGTCTTCCAATTATGGCACCATCCTATTTGATATCCTCTGTATTCTTTCTAATTTCAACACATGATTTTTCTTGTGAAGGGGCCATATTACTTCTGCATATTCCGGTTTTGGTCTGATCATTGCACTTAAAATTTTTCTCACTATATTTTTATCTAAAAAATGAAAAACCATCTGTATATTCCTTAGCATCCTGAAAGTGTCACCAAATATTCTATATATATGTTTCTCTGGTGATAAGTTGTCCTGTATTACCACTCCCAAATCTTTCTTTTCTTTTGTTATTGATGTAATATTTTCCCCTAACTTATACGTCTATAAGGGTCTCATTGCACTTTTTTTTGCCATTTCTAATACATGGCATTTTTTTGCATTAAATTCCATTGACCATGTCTTGCTCCATTCATATATCTTGTTTATATAATTCTGTAGCTCCTTGCAATCCTTGTGGTTTCTTATATTTCTTAGTAACTTTACATCACCTGCAAACAGATTTGTGTCGGGTGGGGGGATGAATTTTTTGAGGTACATTCCCCAATGCATCTGTCAGTTTAAAATTTCTATTATTGGCCATGGTGAGCAAAGCGTAAGTGGGTGATACAACTGGTCCGCTCCCCATAACCCCAAGGAGAGTAAGGACAATGAAAGAGTGTATACAGTGCCAATGGCACCCTCAGACCGTTCATGACTGAAATCTTTGTTAGCCTTTCATCCTCTCAGCACGACTCTCACACTTTAAGAGGGGGCTAGTGAGAGATTAAGAAGAAAAGACAAATAAAACAAAAGTAAATAAAGCTAGAAAAAGAAAAAGGCCAAGTGAAAATTGATTGGATCAGAGACTGAAATTTGAGGCAATGCAGCATCAGACCTCAATCTCCAGTTCCGAAGCCCTTCCACAAATGCAATGGGCTTGGAAACAGAGGGGTCTGAGTTTGTAAGTCCTCGCCTAAATATCTCCTATTGCAGTCTGAATCTTTAGTCTATGCTTAACTGGTCTAATTCCTCCTTCAATGTATGGATCTAACTTTATTACTTCCTCTACTTCATCTAAAATCTAGTTTCTTCACCGTCAATTTCTCAATCTCTTTTACCCTCTCATCATTTACTTTCTTGAGTTTGTCTTTAATTTTTCAAATATTTTTTTTACATATGCATTTAATTGAAATTTGACACATTGATGTTTATCCTCTCTAATAACTTTTCAAATGATTTTTAAAAATCCAATCACCTTTTCCCTTACACCCCTATTTTCACTCTTCAATTTTTCACTCTCCTTTACCTTATCATTTACCCTTTTGAGTCTTTAAATCACTTATTTCCATATGCCATTCAATGAAATTCGACTCAGTGGCATTCATCCTCTCCAATAACTTTTCAACCAATTTTTTACATCCATTCACTGTCATCTCAGCATGGTTTTGGCAATATCCATCCTTTCTTGGGTAAGCTTTTGGAATATGGGTGATCGCAACGGTCCTTCTGACGGTTGAATCTGGTTTCCTTTAGTTATCACTTTGCACAATGACTTTCCCCAAATCATCTTTCCCTACTCTCTAGACAGGACCACAATATTCTACACAGCCCAGATCCTAAATAACTATAACAAGGTCTGTTTTGAAGAGAACAAATCTGGAAGCATTATTTGTTTAAAAACGTGGCGTGATGTGTGTGTGTGTGTGTGTGTGTGTGTGTGTGTGTGTGTGTGTGTGTGTGTGTGTGTGTGTGTATGTGTGTGTGTGTGTGTGTGTGTGTGTGTATATTACAAGACAGAAGAAAAATGGTTAATAAGAATTGTGATATAGATGTATTCCTATGCCACCCACCTATTAGTCCTCTCTCTGTTGCCCGGTCAAAGAAGTAGCTGAAGGCAATGACCTCCCTCGTCTTGAGCTCCTTGGGTGCATGGACCTGATGGGGAAAACAAGGAACATATATCTAATTACTGATGTATGTGCGTGTGTGTGTGTGTGTGTGTGTGTGTGTGTGTGTGCGTGTGTGCGTGTGTGTGTGTGTGTGTGTGTGTGTGTGTAATTACAATTTTATAGTTATTCATAGTTAGTTGGAAAATATTTCTCCAATTAACACTATTATACTCCCTCTTCCAATCTGCATCAGGATTGGAAAAAGGAGTTTGCTAAGAATAGCCACCTTCACGCACGTGTGTCTACCTGGTACTCACCATTTTCATTGGTTCCACCCATGATCTTGTTGTTTCTTGTACCTCCATAATGTCCAACCTTCCTCCCTCAAAACTCTTTACTAATTCCCTTCTTCTTAATATACTTTGCTATTTACATTAATCGATTCCTCTCTCAAATGTGTATTCTTCCTCCCAGAGGACAAAATTAATGGATCAGATGTAGGTGCCATTACTGGAATTCAAAATACTGCATACAAGAAGATACCACTGATCAACAAAGGAATTATTTAAGCACAATCCAACTGGAAGATGATACAGCACCTGTCCCTCGATGATTGAGAGGCAAGTCTTGATACACTCCTTGTAGTCAGCAACCGGACGGCTCTCACTCAGCCTTCCTGCCTGCCCTCGTATCTCCTGATACTTAGGCACCTCAGAACCTCTGTTAGGAAATGGTCATGCAGGAGTTATTGGATAGGAATTTAATAGTCAACAACAACCATCTACCTACATACACATAACATGATCTATTGTCATCCCATGAGATGTTCAACAATTAAATATGAAGATAAATTGGTATGAAATATCTATTTGCTGACTTCACATCATAAATTAAAAACCCTTCTGCCGTGGCCATCCTTTGTGGGGACTTCTTAGGAAAAAGTGTCAAGTATAGATATAAAAGAAAATTAATAAATAAATAAAAAATAGCAAAAATACGTAAATAAATAAATTAATAAATAATACTCAAATAAATTACGATCAAAATAGACACAATATCATCAAAGCAATGCTTTACAATTACTTTCAAAACACTGTGACCATCACATTAAATAAACAAAAACCAATTCGATCAAAGAAGGAGGCAGTTAAACACCTGCTGATTCGGTTGTAATTAATCCCAGGATGGTACACACTGGGAGTTGAGAAGGTGCTGCAAGCCTGATGCTGACCCTAAGCTGCTAATTTCATATCTCTACTCTTGCTAAATCAGCTTCCAAGTTAGATGTCCTATGGCATCTGCGTCCATTTTTCTCTCCCTCTCAGCTGCTTGCTCTGTACAGGTGTCTTATCTGCCCATGTAGGGAATATGGTTCTCATGTCTGGAGGGTTCAACTCACACAGCTTTACTAAATAGGGTGGAGTCTAAAGTTTTTTGTCTAATCAACTCTCCTCCTCTAACTGACTGTCTTGATTCTTTAAGTTACCGCCGCAATGTTGCATCTTTATCTTTTTTCTACCGCTATTTTCATGCTGACTGCTCTTCTGAACTTGCTTACTGCATGCCTCCCCCATTCCCGCAGCCTCGTTGCACAAGACTTTCTACTTCTTCTCATCCCTATTCTGTCCATCTTTCTAATGCAAGAGTTATAGGTAACCAGTATCTTCACTCTTTCATCCCTTACACTGGTAAACTCTAGAACTCTCTTTCTTTGTCTGTTTTTCCTACTGCCTATGACTTAAACTCTTTCAAAAAAGGAGTGTCAAGACACCTCTCATGCTAACTTACACCTCCATTCCCTGCCTCTATTTCTCCAACTATCCTCTGTTCAGGGTCTGGCAACAAGTGGGATTTTTTTTTTTACCATTTTTGTTTGCCCTTAGCCAGTACCTTTATAATGTGAAAAAAACAACAACAACTAAGTAACTAACTAACTAACTCAACTCCTCTTCTGAACTTACTAATTGCATGCCTCTCCCCCTTCCGCAGCCTCGTCACACACTATCTTCTACTCACTCTCCTCCCTATTCTGTTCACTCACCTTATGCAAGAGTTAACCAGTATCTTCACTCTGTCTTCCCTTCTACTGGTAAACTCTGGAACTCTCTACCTGAATCTGTATTTCCACCTTCCTATGGATTGAACTCATTTAAGAGAGGAGTATCAAGACACCTGCAACCTTAATTTGGCTTCCCTTATTTAATTACTCTATTTTCTTTAGGGAACAGGCCATCACAGTAGCCTTATTCATGAAGTATTTATTGCCCTTGGCCGGTTCTAAAAAAAAAATTAATTAATTAATTAATTAATGAAAAAAAAAAAAAAAAAAAAAAAAAAAAAAAAAAAAAAAAAAAAAAAAAAGCAGACACAACCATCATTTTACATAAATTCTGTGCAACAAAACACAGATGGCACCTCTGACATCATAATGACTGTCATGTCCTTTTCCCCAGGCAGCCCTATGCTCATCCTCACCTGACAGTGTAAGACTCTCCTCCATAGATCCACTGGTAGTCCACAATGGGGTTGACACAAGGGGAGCGTATGATGCCGTCTTCACTTCGATGTTGCATCAGGATGGCCTTGCGTGCTGCCATCAGGCCCAGACCCAAATAACTGACAATAATACAGACTTTAGTTACTGGAGTAAGAATAAAAATATTACAGTAAGCCTTTCTTGACAATCTTTCCATTTAACAATAGTAATGGACTTAATGTACCATAAATGTTGAAAGTGGAAGGGACTGTCTTCTATATTGAAAGCAATTCTGAGCTGTATTTACATCACAAATGGTAAATACTGCATACAGCTTCCTCTGAAATTAAACATAACGAAATCAGTGAATCACCTGTGAGTGTAAAGGTTAAGGTTCTTGTGCAAGAGGGAGATAGTTGTGAGGTAGTCTGCTGGGGTGCTGCTGACAGTATCACCCTCTACAGGCACAAAGGTGATTTGTGTTGAGCCTCCACCCAAGTCCAGGGCCACTAGAGTATTCTTGGTGGTACCTGTGATGCGGTCTGAAAGGAGTAAACAAAAATACCTCATAAATCTTTGTTGTTATGGATAGAACTGAAATATACATCTACATTATCCAATGTAATAATACAAATTTGGAAGAAAAAAAAAAAATAATTTATTTAAAAAAAAAAAAAAAAAAAAAAAAAAAAAAAAAAAAAAAAAAAAAAAAAAAAAAAAAAAAAAAAAAGAAGAAGAAGAAGAAGAAGAAGAAGAAGAAGAAGAAGAAGAAGAAGAAGAAGAAGAAGAAGAAGAAGAAGAAGAAGAAGAAGAAGAAGAAGAAGAAGAAGAAGTTAGGACAAAAATGATCGTCATCTTGGCTTCCAATAGCTCTGAAGTAGTTGGCTAATGCTCTAGTTCTATCATAGAGTAGATTCACTGATTGACTGACGACTCAAATTACTCTGGTGCTTCAACTCACCCATTAAGTAGTTCACAGTGAACCAGGAGAAGATCCCTTCATCTCGGCCATCCATAATGCCAACAGAGTTCTCAGTGGTGTGGAAGCCAGAGGCAGCTAATACCTTTTTCACCTGAACAGAAGACATTTTCAAATGTTACAATGCAGCGTGATTGATCCTATTTATGCATAGTATAGGGCACAGTGCCCTTCTCTCTCTTCTAGGGTCACAAGGGCTAAATGAGAGGAGTGCATATGTGAGTGTTGTAGTATACAGGGCCTGAGCTAAACTCGTGTGGTCCTGTCTCCGTATCTATATTTGTCTAGTTTTTCCTTCAGTTGATTTACATTCTTTGCCATTATCACCTCTTCCTTTAGTCCATTCCAAGTATCTATACTTCTTTGGGAAAAACTGTACTTTTTTGCATCTTTCAAACAAATTCCTTTATGCAGTATTTTCTTGTGTCCCCTCAAATTTCTAGGCCCTCCTTTTCTTCTCAATATTAGGTCTTCTCTATCTGTTTCCTCCAGGTTGTTCATCAATTTTTATATTGTGATTAAGTCAGCTCTTTCTCTTCTTTCTTTCAATGTTGTTAAGTGCATTTCTTTTAATCTTTCCTCATATGGTAGGTCTTTCAATTCTGGCGCCATCTTAGTTGCAATTCTCTGTATTCTTTCTAATTTCAACACATGCTTTTTCTTGTGCGGAGACCATATTACTTCTGCGTATTCCAGTTTTGGTCTGATCATTTTAGTTATGGGTATGAGTGGTCAGAGAAATAGCAGATGCAGTTTAATGTTAACAAGTGTAGCATTATGAGCATACAATTTCTGGTTTCTTCTCTTTTAGATAATCTACTAACTCTAGTTTTCTTGAAATTATTCCATCTATGTTAGTATATATTACTTTTATTTCATCACTTCCTTTTATAACTGTTCCGTTAATTTCATTTTCTTTTCTTTCTAATATCTGTTATTTATGTACCATTTCATTATCTTCTTGTTCTTTACTCTCCAAAATAACTTTGCTTTCTCCTCTGTTGTTCTTTCATAATTTTTCTGCTTTGCCTCTTCCTTCAATTCTTTAAATTGTTGTCTCTCATCTTCATTCATACTCTTTTTAATGAACACATCTTTATATTCTGCAATGTCCCTGAGCTTGTAAGTCCTAGCTAAGATCTCCTCTGTTGCAGTTTGAGTTTTAAGTCTCAGTTTGATTGGTCTAACACCTCCTTCAATGTATGGAGGACCTAACCTCATTACTTCCTCTACTTCCTCCTCAAATTTAGTATTCTCATCCTCATCATTTAATTGTTTTAGTATTTCCTTTATGCATATTGTTTCTTCTTTATCTCTCTTTGTTCTCATAAGTATAACCTTTTCTTTCAATCTTTTATATCATTACATTCTTTTTCTTCTCTGTTGCGTCTCTGACAATGTTTTCATTAGTTTTTAATACTTTAATCACTTTGCTATGTGTGTGTGTGTGTGTGTGTGTGTGTGTGTGTGTGTGTGTGTGTGTGTGTGTGTGTGTGTGTGTGTGTGTGTGTGTGTGTATACATCCATGCATGCACACACTCACGTGTGTTTTTTTCTTCTTTGTGTGTGTATTTACCTAGTTGTAGTATACAGGGCCTGAGCTCCACTCGTGCAGTCCTGTCTTCATATCTATATTAGTCGCTTTTTCTTCAGTTGATGTACATTCTTTGCCATTATCATCTCTTCCTTCAGTCCATTCCAAATATCTTTACCTCTTTGGGGAAAAATATACTTTATTGTATCGTTCAAACAAATTCCTTTTTGCAGTTTTTTCTTGTGTCCCCTCAAGTATCTATCCTCTCCTTTTTCATCTGAACATTAGATTTTTTCTATCTGTTTCCTCCAGGTTGTTCATAATTCTATATATTGCAATTAAGTCTCCTCTTTCTCTTTTAAGTGTTGTTAAATGCATTTCTTTCATCCAGTTCCTTCATCATTTCCTTTATCTCTATTTATCCTGATTTCCCACATCTCATTTTTTTCTCTTTTCTTCCTTTGGCTTTATAGTTAGATTCAGTTGTAAGCATTTTATGAAAATTCTTGTTTAGCACCACTCATTTCTTTCGGGTCTTCATATACTTCTTTATTTTCCTTTAATTTTGTTATATTTCTAGTTTTATTTTTCCATTAATAAACCTATAAACAGCTTTAGTTCTTCTTTGCATTTGTCAACTTTATCTTTATCATATTTTTTCTCTTCTTTTTTTACCCTTACATATTCATTCCTTTCTAGGTTGAATTCTTCTTTCCTTTCCTGAATAATTTTTTCATTCTCTTCCATGCTTCATCTCTTCTCTTCTAAGCTCTTTCACACTTTCCATTAAACCCCTTTTTTTTCGGTTTTCTTTTACTTTATAGAATGGAATGTATTCCTTGCAAGTCCTTTAGTTCCTCTATTTGTCCCGTCAGTTTCAATGAAAAACTTCATTGTAATATAGTTTGTTTATGCATAATTTGTTTTCTTTTTGTATGATTCCACCTGTTTGTGTTCCATATTTCCTACTTTACTTCCCTCATCTCAATCCTTGTTTTATCTTCTGCCTCAATTCTGCGTAATCTCAGCATGTTTTTTTTTTCTTCTGATGCAGCTTGTCTTAGCTCCCTTTAATGGAAATGTGAGCCAAAAATATATAGATAGATAGATAATGCAAACCAGATTGTTAATTTTCATTACTTACATTTTTAAGGAACTGATTAGATCTAGAGGCAGTCAATGCTAAAAATATTTTAGAACATTTGCTACAACAAACCTTACCTGCGATAGAAGGGCCTCAGCCTTCTCAGCAGGCAGAAGCCGCAGCCCAGCAGTGGCCTTCAGTACCAGTGGGGTGGAGCTCCAGTACTGCTCAGGGATGCGTTCCTTAGCCAACTTCAGCAAAGGAAGAAGGGACTCGGCACCCTGAAGCAGGACAATGTGAGATCAAAATAAAGCAGTGGATTTGAATGTAATAATATATGAAATGGTTCTTTCAAACAAAAACTTAAACAAGCTTACAGCCATATTGAACCTTCAGTATGGCCTGCAAGCACTTGGCCAAAAGCCATTGAATTTTTTAAAACTGCAACTAAGAGGAATTAATCCAATGCATACCTGAAGCCAGCAGCCTTCTCCAGTATAACTAACCAAGTACTACTGAAACTGAGTGAGGGGTTTTTACATTTATTTTTTTTAAACATCAAAAGGGTACTGGCTAAGGGAAAAATAAATTAAGTATAAAAAAAATCCCACTTGTTGCCAGACCCTGTAAAGAGGACAGTAGGAGAAATATAACCATGGGGGTGAAGTCCAATTTAGTATGAGAGATGTCTTGACACTCCTCTTTTGAAAGAGTTTAAGTCATAGGCAGGTGGAAAAACAGACAAAAGAAGAGAGTTCCAGAGTTTACTAGTGTAAGGGATCAAAGAGTGAAGATACTGGTTAACTCTTGCATTAGGTAGATGGACAGAATAAGGATGAGAAGAAGTAGAAAGTCTTGTTCAGCGAGGCATGCAGTTAGCAAGTTCAGAAGAGCAGTCCGCATGAAAATAGCGGTAGAAGATAGATAAAGATGCAACATTGCGGTGGTGACTTAAAGAGTCAAGACAGTCAGTTAGAGGAGGAGAGTTGATTAGGTGAAAAGCTTTAGACTCCACCCTGTTTAAAAGAGCTGTATAAGTTGAACCCCTCAGACATGAGAGCCATACTCCATACATTGGCGGATAAGACCTCTGTACAGAGCAAGCAGCTGAGAGGGAGAGAAAAATGGATCCAGGCACCATAGAACACCTAACTTCTTGGAAGCTGATTTAGCAAGAGTAGAGATATGAAAATGCCAGTTTAGATTTTTAGTAAAGGATAGACCGAGTATGTTTAGTGTGGAGGAGAGGGGAAGTTGAGTGTCATTGAAGAAGAGGGGATAGTTATCTGGAAGGTTATATCGAGTAGATAGTTGTAGAAATTGAGTTTTTGAGGCATTGAACAAAACAAAGTTTGCTTTGCCCCATTCAGAAACTAGTGAAAGATCAGAAGTTAAGCATCCTATAGCATCTCGCCTTGAGTCATTTAATTTTTGGTGGGTTGGGCGTTTGTTGTACAACGTTGAAAAATGCAAGGTGGTATCATCAGCATAGGAGTGGATAGGGCATTGAGTCAGATTTAGGAGATCATTGATGAATAATAAAAGAGAGTGGGTGATAGGACAGAACCCTGAGGATCACCACTGTTGATAGTTTTAGGAGAAGAACAGTGACCGTCCGTCCACTACAGCAGCAATAGACAGGTCGGAAAGGAAACTAGAGATGAAGATATAGAGAGAAGGATAGAATGCACAGGAGGGTAGTTTAGAAATTAAAGATTTATGCCAGACTATTGAAGGCTTTCGATATGTCAAGGCCGACAGCAAAGGTTTCACCGAAGTCCCTAAAAGAGGACGACTAAGATTCAGTTAGGAAAGCAAGAAGATCACCAGTAGATCGACCTTTACGGAAGCCATATTGGCAATCAGAGAGAAGGTTGTAAGCTGATAGATGCCTCATTATCTTCTTATTAAAGACAGACTCAAAGGCTTTAGAAAGGCAGGAAATCAAAGCTATAGGGCGGTAGTTAGAAGGATTGAAATACCAAATATGAGGTTAAATAGACACAATAACATACTAGTACTCATTTTAGATAACCTGCAGGTAACATAACATACCTTGACAGGATCATCAGCATAGCTAGAGAGTCCTGGCTTAACTTCATGCCAGAGTTCATCATCAAGCTTCAGTGAATTGTCTGCACAGATGGAAGGTTATTAGGTTAAGGAATAGGTTTGCATTTCAAAAGCAAAGAATTTATATTACATCTCTGACTTTCAGATTATCGTACAATACTGTCAACAAATAAATAAAAAAAATAAAAAAATAAATAAAGTAACATTTATGTTGTATCTTTTTTTACATATTCAAATTAATTATGTATTCATGAATGCATGGTAAGGGTTCATTATATAATTCATAAAATTCCATTGGTTCCATGTAATAAATACCTAACAAGTGGATATACGTCCATGAAAGATAATACTGTACTTGTAATAAGCACTATCAATAGGGCGAATCAATAAATGCTTCATAAATAACCAAAACTGAAATAAATAGCACTATGTTTTAATAGTGTGTATATGCATAATATGTATATGTACAAGAAATCACAATATATGTGCATGATATTTTTCTATTTAGTGTGTGCAATACATAATTATATATATATATATATATATATATATATATATATATATATATATATATATATATATATATATATATATATATAAGTTCTTTTATCAAGACATTGGAATCCTGATTGTGTGTTTTAGTATTCCTCGCAAGTGAGAGGAATACTAAAAGCCACATGAGGAGAGGGGTAACAGCACCTCTCCAGAGAACTTTTATAATTCACAAAACAATAAAGAGGCAGAATCGGTCTATCGTTATTCAATCAAGACGTTTCTCTGCTTCTGCTTCTTTCTTAAATGCCACTTCAAGTATATTGTTGGAAGCAAATTCAGTGTATAGTGTGCAATAATAAACTTGGAATGTGCAATGGTTCCTCATGGAAGCATGTGTGCAAGTTGTCACTTTACCGTTATTGAAATACGAAAAAATTGCAGCTAATTGTGATGATAATCTTTATTTTTGGAAAGTACACCCTTTTACCAAGGCAAAGACACTCTAGTGCTCCCACAAAGGAGGATGGAATGTATTGTACACAGAGTAGTGTAAGAGATGAGCATAGTGGTTACTTCCATGAGTCCCAGGAAGAAAGTTGATGCCTAATGAAATAAGAGAAGCCCTTCCTAGTTCTGCCTGGAGGAAACCTTTCAAGTGTACCCATTATTTGTAGCCTATCTGCTCTAACTAATCTATGTTTGTAATCTATGTTTGTTAGTGACACATATACTGACTTTTTTTAATCTAATGATGACCATCGCCTTTTCAAATTACATCCACGCAGGTTTGCATGAATTGAAACTATCACTGATAAAGTAAAGAAGTATATCATTAAGTTTTCTCATCTTAGTTATCTATGGAATTTCCTATATTATAAAGTTAAAAAACCGAGTCATTCTTATATCATATAACTAAAAAATGGGTAATTCCTATATTATAAAACTCAGAAATATAATCCATTATAGCACCACTTCTTGCCTGCTGATGGAAAGCTGTTTATACAGGTCTGTATATGGAACTCATTTCTATCTATCTATACACCTGGCTTACATCCCCATTATAAGGGGGTAGCCAATACAAGGTATTTAGGGTTCAAGGAGGCTTTACTCTCCCTTCACCATTCTGCACCCTGTCTTTTCATAGGAAAGAATACAGAGGAGGGGCTTCCCAGATCCCTTGATTCCCTATTTGTCACCTTTCACAATCTGCATGGAAATACAGTAGTAGTATTCTTGCAGCCACAGGACTAAAATCCCTCATACACTGAAAACAAATGGCTTGTACTACTTTAAAAAAAATTTGTTACTACTTAAAATGTTTATGGTTGTACATTTTGGTTCAATGATATAAGAATGACTGTATCATAGAAAGCTATTTCAAGTGAATGTTCAGCAGTCACGTAACATGGTGACTGTATATTATTATATTCTGGTAACAAAATACATCAAACTACTGTCTGAATACAGGTAATATTCTAATATTGAAGTTTGCATACAAATAAACTAGAAATAAATTAGTGTCAAGTCTGCATCACAAGTTTTATGCATGCACATTGCTATGAAGTAACAGAAGAACATAAGGTAAGAAGTGTTACAAAAAATCAGTGTGTTGGTGACAGGCAGCTGGATTCATTCAAATTAACACAACAGTTTTCAGTGACATCAGGAGTATTAACTAATGTGTATGTAAAATACCAAGCCATTCATTGGAATAACTGAAGGTAAGGCTAGGAGAAATAGAGGCCAGTCAATCCCACCAGGGACTGAGGTAGCAACGGAGGATAAGGAATGGATAAGAAGGAAGGCGAAGTTTACCATAGGAAGAGTTATTTGCGATGAAGCTAAGTGGTCCCTTGGCCACCACATTTCTGCCACCCCTTCCACCTGTTAACAGCATCAAACCTGCTTGTACAAAACCAATGATTCCCAGACCCTGCTGGGCACTGCAGATCTTGTCATTAGTTGTCCTTTACTTAAAAAAATCTATTTTACGTTGAATACTCAAAAGAAAAAGCAAACAAACAGATATGATTATATACAGTTAAGAAAATTATTTACAGAGAAAATGTATTGATTTACAATGAGGAGGTTTAACATTTAGGAATAACACATGAGCTTAAATTAGTTACACGAGTAGAGAAGGGGATGATGGTGATTAGTTATAGCACACTACCCAATGCTGTGAGGCAGAGACCAACATGACGAGCACAATGACAACAAAAGAAGATATCATCACATACAAAGGGAAATCACAGGCAATAATAACACCAAATGTACTACACACTACTGAAAAATTACATAGACAATTACATAGATTGATAATCTGCATATGCTAATTCTATTTTTGACTATATCATTTTAAACCAAGTCAAGTTAAGAGTACTGGATTCTCAACATTCTCATGCTTGCATCATTTCCTCTTTAAACTCTACTCCTCAACATCTCGCACTCTTCAGCCACCCATAAAAAGCTTGCACCCTTTTCAACAGAAGACCTCATTTCTTAGTTTCACACACACACACACACACACACACACACACACACACACACACAGACACACACACACACACACACACACACGCACGCACGCACGCCCGCCCGCCAGCAAGCCCGCCCACCCGCCCGCCCACCCCCTCCCACCACACACACATACACACACACACACCCCCACCCCCACATGCTGCCATAACACCATCCTTGATAGGACTGTTAAGTTATAAGCTACGAGGAGCTTCCGCTGGCAGCATGAGCCTCTTAACGAGAAAGAAATGAGGCGTCACTCAAAAAATCTAATCCGCACTATTAACTGGTGGAGGCTAACCATCTAACGCCTTCATTAAGCCTACTGACGCAATAGGTTCAGGAAATTATAAACAAAAAATAATAAATAATAATAATAATAATAGAGGGAAAATTTTACATTACACAAAATTTTAGATGTGCAAACATTCTAGAATACAATATTCGTGTAAATGAGAGGTACCTGTATACTGTTTTCATTTGCTTTCACTGCATTTAACTAGCAAAAGTTTATGCACTGTCATGTAATAAAAGTGGAAGTCCTGAGCTTCTCAGAGATGTAGAATTTTATAGCTGAATAGACTATGATTACCTGCACATGACACTGCACATGGCTGTAAAACATATAACAAGCAACAAAATACAGTCAGCATATAATGTAACTCAAAAAAAGATTATAAGCTGAAGAATTAAGTCCTCTACCTCTTTTTTTTAATATCTATAAACAGCAATGTATAGAGCATAAAAGGAAATCCAGGCACATAAACACACACAAAATTAATATGTAAACCAGTATTTCTTAAATCAGAGGTGTTTGTACTCCCCAGGGATACTGAAATCAGGATTGGGCTTTAACCAAGCACAATGCAACACACTAAGGCAGTTAGGCTACATGAGACATTGCTTTATGAAAAGTGATTTTTATCAACATATATTCAATTTATTACTGATTGGTCTTACTAATTTTCCCTATTAACAATCTTTGATGTCTTTTTTTTGGAGAATTAATTTTAAAAATCATCAAGCAATATCTACTAAACGTATAATCTACAGTCCCGTAGCAAGTGCATTCTAAGTATCCAAATCACGGGGTATGCTGGGTATCTAAATCTGACTTATAAAGAGGAGCTGGAACGGTTATGTATAAGTACAGGGATGCTTGGAAATTATTAAGAAACGCTGATTTAAGTAGATAAGGTTCTCTTTAATCAATGTAGAAAACTTAAGAAAGACTAGAAAAAGCTGAAGCACGATGACTGTTTCAACTGCACATCACTCAGTACTGACCTGAATGACTCTTGAAGAATGTGAAGGCCAGGACCCGAGACCCAGTAGACCCAGCATCAAGGACAACAGCGTGGACTCTGTCCTGCACCCCAAGGGTCACTGAGATACGGTCCAGAGAATTAGTGGTGTGCCCTGCACTCTTTAAAGGCCAAGTATTGTTGAGGGTCACTGGAAGAGGTACAAAACACCATTAGTAATCTTTTGCTGTTGTTTTTGAAATCTTCTTTTATTTAACTGTACTAATTAATGTATTCAGGATGACAAATTTGAGGGACCTTAACTCAGTGGGAAATGTGTGCTTGTCTTTAAAGTTTAAATGCAGATTATTGGAACAAACAGAAGAGTGACATCATCCAGTTAATTCAAGGATGAATCAAATACTGTATTAATACAAGATGAACTCTTACAAAATGGGGGAGAGTGATAATGTATTTTGGAGTAAGAAATGATGGTGTGGATAGTGATACTAATAATTTAATCTAAGACAAATGTCTTTTAACACCTACACCATAAAAAATAAGTTAATCTTACCCAAGATGAGAAGGAGGGTGAGACACAGGACAATGCCATAGAAGAGGAGACGCATCAGCCTGAAGGAACTCATGGTGCCTCCAGAAGGAGTAGCCTTCTCGTGGAGCAGAGGGTCACCTCCAGTCTGTAAGGAAATAACTTACACATGACACCTATCCCTCAACAGAAACCATAACATACACAGGCTACTACAGATGAGAGCAATGGACTCTTACACTCTTCCCTTTCTTAACTACAAGCTCACCAACTTGGGTTTGCAGCTTGCAGAGCGATATTTTACCAAAGAGTACACTAACACAAATTTGTACAACTAATTAAGCAAATACATAGAAACCAAGAGTATTAGAATAGTAACAGCTCTGGGATACAAAGATACAAGTGTAAACTAAGTATCTACAATAATGCTATATGAAAAATCATACAGTAATTGAGTTACTTTAATGATTAACTTACATGGAACAGGAATGCATTAACAGACCATGAGCCATTCCTCTGAGGGAGTTCCATAAAAGAGAAACCAGGAAAGTAAAATGCAAGATTAAAAATATGTATGAATAATAGATGGTGTAAATACCTAGACAACTACAGAAAAGGTACACTAAAATATAGGAGCCAGGGTTGAGTCCAAGTAAATATTCAATGTCAAAAAATTATTTGGCGTTACTTGTGCCTACTTGGACTCAAGACCCCATGTAGTTAAAAATTTTGCACGGACTTTTCATGTAAATCTCTATTTATACAACCAGAATAACTCAACTACATTGATGTGATGTACGGTGAGTTGATGCCCATTAGAGACATGGGATGGGACAAGACAAGGGATTAACAAAGAGGTGGCCTGACTCTTAGTGAGATCATTTGACTGAGGTTGAGTAAGGTAATATATGGTCATTGAGGTTGAATCACAACAGGGAGGAACAGAAAAAAATGGAAATGTAGGCTTTCCTCTGCTCAGGGATGCCATGTTAAAATAACAGGTTAGTTTGTCTAACCATGTCAACTAAGATGCACAGTGCAATGTTTAGTTTATGACTGGAGGTGTAAGGTGAAAAGTCAGGCTGAGAGTTCAAATAATTCAGTATATTATCATAGCAATTTATAGAAATATTCAATTAACTTTGGTAGATGAGGAACATCTACTGAAAGTCTGAATACCAGCATTTTATGTTGATTTTACTTCAAGTATTTCATTGCAATAAATTAGGTGATATTTAAAAATTATGATAAAGATGGACATTCTAAAATGATGAATATGGAATGATATATACCATTTCCACATCTATAAGGAGATCTTCGCCTGTTTGTACTTCCAGAGGCATCGAGACGTGGCGTTTGGAGATTGCATTCCGTGCCCGCACACCATTAACATGATGCATCTTTGTGAAGTCAATGCACTGTGACTCTGACCTTCTCCTTAAATTTCAAATTGTGTCCAAGTAAGATACCTTTCTAATAAAGGCCTAACCTTTTTCCATTCACAGTACAACTATAAATGCAAAGACTGTTAGATCATTCTTTTCAATACTGAAAATACTGTGCTAGTGTTCAGTTGATGGGATGATGAGGGTTCAGTGTTGGTCCTCATACCTTTTGCATTGACATTTTTCTGAAATGTTCGTGACCTTGAGAGTACACTACATCTTAAACAGCTTATAGTATACATTTAACAGCCACAAGAAAAAAATATATCCCAGTTTGAGACCATCAGATTAGAAAATTCACACAAATAGTCTCCCACCCACACAGCTACCTTTGCATCCTCATCACACAATTAACATTTACAACATTATATACAAAGTTACCAAGACAGCTGAGCCAACAAGTACAGAGCTGAAAAGCAAAGTTGGAATCGAGTGCATAAGTGAAGCAATGAGGACAGGCAGATTGTTTTAGTAATGAAATTTACTGATTCCAGCATTTAAATTAAGATAAATTTAATTTTTTACAAAATCTAGGGCGAGTTGTTTTCACAGGCATCAATGACAACTATTATATACAAGTAATTTATTACAATTAAATTTTTTCTTTTCACAAATTCTTACTTATCTTTACAGTAAAAAAAACTATCGCTATAACAAACTCACTGACAGAGTGGGAGACGAAGGTGTATTTAATTATATTTTTATTGCAACTCCAGTTAATCTAATAATACTAGAAGAATAGAGATCTCAGAGAAGAAAAAACAATGAGAGGAGGTGGAAAGTGCATAGTCATTAGTCATATGTAAATATATTATGCAACTCTTTACAATCTTCTTATGTTGATGCAATATCAGATGCAGATAAGCACAAGGTTATTGTCTTTGTCTTTGCACAAAGATCAAGTCATGAATTCACTGATCACAACATCAGTCAGGAGACTGGTGGGATGGTGGCATTGGTACCAAAAGGCACAATAGTTGCCATGCATATGCTCCTTTTCTTAAATATGATTTGCTACATAAAATAAATATGGTTCGTTGAGCACATCGAAAATCAGTTGTAACATATTAAATTATAACGAGGATCTATTCTACTGAGCTTTGTTGAATAATACAAATGCCCATTTTTTACACTTTTCTTCTCCCTCCAACAACGGTCTCTCTACTGAAAATGGGAATTAATGCATGTCCACCATCTAGCAGGAGGTGCCTGCCTCCTATACAAGGCACTTCACAAGATTAATAATAATGGTGGTGCAATTAAAATATCTACAAAACCAAATTCAACCAAATCTTTCAAAAATTTGGTTTGAATTCCAGAATATAGAGAAAACAAGATGGATGTCTGATGGTAACACAACAGCAAGTTCAACTATTGAGTGATAGGCAAATGGAGATAACCAAACTTGACAGTGTCCCTCATTTCTCCATTTCCATGACTCAAGCTTCCATCACTGTAACAGCAAGACTTCCACTATGTCATGCATTTCTTCCACTAACGAGATTCAATCACCTAGAATATTAGGTTTCTGAAAACCTCTTTCACAAATAATATTTTATCATACTGCAATATGCAAGCTGGTTGTCTACTGTAGCTTGCAGAAACAATACGAAAATTAGTTAACAATAATGACCCTTCATAAAAAAAAAAATTTATCTGTCAAAGCTATGTCAAACCATCAAAAAACAAACAGTACGTATATATTTGATATAAGGTTCAAAATATATCAACACCACCACAACGCTACAAAAACTGTCTGAACCCATTTTATTTCACCTTAGCTCTTAACATCCACTAGCTCAGAATGTTTGCTCAAGTGTGAGCACACTTGCAGACTCACAGCTGCTATGGGGCTGCATGACACCTTTAAAAACCATTATTAGTGATTTTTTTTCTGGTGCAATTAATACTCACATAGAAACTACCTATCTTCTGGTTGCCTGATACTTGTTGATCTATATGCCTGTACTCATATAACTTATACAATTAACCTTATATTCTAACCTAGCAATATTTTTTGCTGCCTTTTATTCTAAATCTAATATTATTTCAATATTTTGGGAATAATTATTACTAGCATCGAAACCAGTATAATCATTTAGGAATTTATCTATGAAAAACTTACCACACCCCTTGTCTACACTACTGTTTCAGAAAACTACCTGGAGAGGTCTAAGGGATGAACACAAACAGCTATTATCATCTTACAACCAAAGTTGGGTCCAAGTACATGTACTTAGACTTAAGTACAGATTTTCATGTACTTGTACTTGGAGTTTTAAAAAATCAATGTTTCATGTACTTGTACTTCTATTTAGATCCAAAGTACTTGACAAATACCAAGTACATTCAAGTACAAACAAGTACATTATATTTAATCAAAAGTTATATACTGTATATAGATTCTAGCGAACTTTGTGATGATACTATTGGGTAAATACGTACATTATATGTACATATTCTGCATCAAATTTAGTTTTATTACTGATATGAGAAATATATGGATAGTCTTTAGCATTTGCAGCATAGGGAATATTACTTATTCAAGTTATTCATAAAGTATGTTCTTGTTTTGCAATTCTGTGATAAAAGCAGTGATGTGCTAAAATAAAAGTAGAATCACCATTTACTTTTCTATATCGAATCTCACTTTTTAACAGTGTACTTATTAATGTGTATATATAAACAACTAACTTTTGTGCTTTACAAATCTGTGACAAATATTTTTTCTCATAAAGTACTTGTACTTAAGTACAATGACTTGTACTTGGGTTTGGACTTAAATACATAGTAAAGTGACTGTACTCGTACTTGAAAAATATCCAGGTATTTGGACTTGGACTTAAGTACAGTTGTGTGTACTTGGATCAAACCCTGCTTACAGCAATAACAAAATCAATTATTTGTTTGTGTCGAGGTAAATATCTGAACACCTGAGGCAGTAAAACAAACATTATCATTTTCAATGTTATAAAAAGGTCATGTGCTTTCTATTATATGCACTATTATCAAGGATGACTAATTCTTCACTTCAATAAATGTTAATCGTTACATCAATAAGGGTTATCATTTTCTTGTGGTTCTGGAGTTCTGGACAAAGCATTCTGAATTAGTTTCAAGAAGCAATAAAAACCTAATAACGAAAGTTATCAATAACTGCAGCTTTTGTTCAATGCTATCCAATGCCAATTTATTGAACTTACTGTATAAAATCTAGATATGAAGATTTCTCTTTTCTATCTATCTTTTTCTATTTTCTGACGCCAAAGAGGATAGTCACGGTAGAAGCTTCCACCTCTCCCTATCCATACACTCCCTTCTTACTTGATGAATCCCTCATCCTCTAATAGCAACTCTTTCATGCATGTACTCCTTTACCCTTATCCTTCCATCTTATAACTGGCCTTTCTCTTCTCAATTTCACGTACATATACTTTCTTCACAAACTCTTCACTCTTCTTTACATATTATTTGCATCTCTGTACAATTTTCTTCTCCCTAAATGAATTGATAATAATAATAATATTAATAATAACTATTGTATTTTGCCCGGAGGCACAGACATGTTAATTATTGGTCATGGAACTCCAGCTGACTTTATAAGGAAACTGGATAACAGTAACACTCCAAACTCAGAAAAAGCTAAATGCAAATACCAATAAGTACAATGTAACAAAGAAGTTTCAAAGATGGGAAAGTCAATTTAGTTCTCAATGTGCCTTGCTACTATACTCTTGAAAGAGTCCTGTTGTTAGAGAAGTGAAAAATTCGAGTAGCTATAGAAGACCATTCCATAATTTTTCTCACTTTTGTATATTCTCATGTATTTCTTACATTTTTTCCCAACACACAAATCATCTCATGGTGTTACATTTTATGATGTCCATCACTCTGCAACTCATTTATTCTCTCTTACTTCACATAGAAATCCTTCCATGTATACTTCATAAACTAAATCTAGTCATCCACTCTTCTCACATAACAGACACGTGTCAAATAAGTGATTCCCACGGACTAAATCCTGGACATTCAACTTGTTCCTGATTCTAATTCCGGTTAATAACACGCAAAGCACCAGTTTTGGCGCATATCACGCATATGTATGGAGTTGGCTGATGGAGGGAAGGAAGCACATGTGTGTGAATCAAGTGTAATTCATAGTGTATGAATGTTGTGGTGACAGGTGTACAGTGCTCCCTCCAATTTTACGGTAAATTGGTCTGTTTTATTAATAGAAACATTTTAGCAAAGAAAGTATAACTATATCAAAGGAAAATAAGGAAGTATATCATGAACCAAAAAAAATGGGTGCAGTACTAAATAATATTTTTCAAAAAGTATTATTTACAATAGAATCTGACTCTAAAAACCACAAGGATAAAGTAGAACAAATGAGATGTGGGAAATAAGGATAAATAGAAAAAATGAGATGTGGTTAATAAGGATAAATAGAGAAGAGATAAAGGAAATTAAGGAATTGGATGAGAGGAAAATAATAGGACCAGATGGAATATCAGGATACATATTGAATGATTCTAGACAAGATATGGCTGAGTCAATTAATTATATAATTGAGTGTCCTCTGAAAACAGGAAAAGTCCCTAAAGAATGGAAAAGAGCGGAAATAATGCCCATTTACAAAAATGGAAAAAAAAAAAAAAAAAAAAAAAAAAAACTATTATAGATCAGTGCCACCAATCAGCATAGTCTGTAATATATGTGAAAACCTTATCAAGAAAGAATGGACGAAATACTTAGAACGAGAAGGAATAATAAGATAGACAATTTGGATTCAGATCAGGAAGGTCATGTGTCACCAACTGTAGAAGTAATATGGTCCCCGTCCAAGAAAAAACGTGTTGAAATCGGAAAGAATACAGAGAATAGCAACTAAGATGGTGACAGATTTGGAGGAATCAACATAAGAGTTAAGATTAAAATAAATACATATGACAACACCATAAGAAAGAAGAGAAAGGAGACGACTTAATTACAATATATAAATTGATGAACAACCTTGAGGAAATAGGTGCCAAAGATCTAATAATGAAAAAAAGAGAAGCTAGAAATTTGAGGGGAGACAAGAAACAATAGCAAAAAGGAATTTGCTTGAACGACACAAAAAAATAGTTTTCCCTAAAGAAGTATAGATACTTGAAATGGACTGAAAGAAGAAGTGACAATGGCAAAAAATATAGTACAACTAAAGGAAAAACTGGATGAATATAAGTACATACAAGACCACATGAGTGTATACAACTAGATAAAATACAACTAGGTAAACACACACACTTTCATTACAATAAAATATTGAAGCAATGTTGTATAAACTTGTATAAACATAAATAATATACTTACACAGCCTATGAACATGCATACATTTATATAAACATCACCCTCAATATCTACGAGAGGCTTCCTATGGCATTAACGGCGTGCTATCTGGTGACACCTGACTTGTCTAACATATTACAATATTGTAAGACACCAAGCCTGC
>JAXIVD010000524.1:0-2500 GCA_036785275.1 Cancer borealis | reverse complement strand
ATGATTTTTGCCTATGCCAAGTTTTCTCCTTGTTATCTTCATGAGTTTTCTGATTCTGATTCCAATGTCTTCCTTGTGATACTTTTGAATGTCATTAGTTTTTCTCTTGTTTATGATTTTTGTTAGTTCACTCACTTCTACACAAGGTCATAGTTCAAAAGATGACCTGTCTGAACTCTCAGAGATTCTTAGCACTCCATGCACTGAAGCAGGTCTGGCAGCTGCCATGACCAGTTGCTCCATTGCTACTGCAGACTAGGGGCCATGGTAAGGATGTGGTTTGTATGGTTGTTGAGGATACAACCTACAGCCAGACACCACACCACACTGGTCTTGACAGGGGACTTGCCTAGTTTGGTTGCGTATGTTATAGTGTAGCTCCTCTGATCCTTGAAATATTAAGCCTTAGCACTAAGAGAAGTTTTGTGTTCCTTTGAGAAGGCAGTATATTCTATAGTGAGACACAAATAAGGCTTAGAGTATATGATCAAAGCAAATTACTTACAAGAATTCCCTCTTAATCACAAATATTAATTTTAACATTAGTTGGAGAAAAAAATAAAAACACACACACACACACACATATATATATATATATATATATATATATATATATATATATATATATATATATATATATATATATATATATATTATATATGTTCATACATACACACAACTACCTCTCAATTTATGCGAATATTGTGTTCCTGGAGCGTTAGCTTATTTTAAATTTGGCCTAATGTAAATATAATTTTCCCATATGATGTAAATACATGTAAATTTATTCTTTTGTTCGCGAGACACTACATTTTAATGACTAAGACTGAGTTAAATAAGATATGGTGCTGCAGCTAACAAAACAAGTTGTACAATAATAATAAACAAGAAACACTTATTAATTTGCATCACATTGTGTTAATCTAAAGAAATTGGGTAATTAAAGCAAAAATACTGGCTTTTTGATATCGTGTTAAACCAAAATCGCATCTTTAAAATATTTGTAAAATGAGAGTACCTTTATGTGTAGTATGTATACCATTATCATTCATTTATTCATTGAGAGAGAGAGAATTTTAACTTGTTGCAAATTGCTTATTCTGCTCCTAAACAGTAAGAAAAATCTTTTGGTACAGTCAAGGTGAAAGTGCAGTTAAATGTACATTTTGTGCTCACCCACAGCTGGTTCCTTCCATGCACCTGCCCAGCGACAACAAGGAGGGCATCCAGTCCATCGGCAGCAGTAGCACCAGTGGCAGGATGAACTCCAACGCAGAGCCTGACTTTTCTGAGTTCATGTGGATGGCTGAGGAGGACCTGGAGGCATTTGACCGAGAGGCAAGACTTGTCAAATAGTTTTATACATAGATAAGAGTGACAGTTCAATATATGGATGAGACTGTATACTTGTACCTAATCCCAATGAATTATGGAATACATTTTTGGTTTAGTTTGTATATAAGCAAATGAAATGAAAGTTTGGAAATATATTGTGGCTTGGTAATAATAATAATTTTATTTTTCATGCTGGCATATGTTACAAATACATGTAAATATGCTAGCATGAGCATTAGAAAATTACAATAATTTATAATGGAGGGAAAAAAACTACAACTAATAACAGTAATAAAACTAGTAATAATACTAAAGATAACAATAGTTAATAACAAAAACAGTAATAATAAAAGATATGACAATAGTAGTAATAATAATAATAATAATAATAGTAATAATGATAATAATATGAATAAAAATTATAATAATGATATAGTTTAACACAACTATTAATTACAAATTCTTAGAAATAACCACAGTATACATATTAATAAACAGCATACATGGTTTATTTAGTAAGCCTACGGATGCTGCTGTACCTAGATATACATGGTGTACCTCCTATATGTACATAATATACTTAAGTACAGTTTCACTACTCATTCTTTAAAAACAGTAAGTCCAGCTACTCCTTGTCATATAGAACCACATACATAGGCTGGCTGAGGTTTGACAGTTGTGATGATGGAATACTCAGATTGTTCCATTCTACTCATTCTGAACACAGTGTCGACAGATCACACCCAGACTGTTCACTCCATGTTTGGTGAAGGCCAGGAATAAGCTAATTCATTTGGGTGGCCCAGAAACCTTAAGCCTTGAAGATGATGTTGTGACAAACATTAATATTCCCTGCCTATTTTTGAGACCTAAGTTTGGATGTCAGATAATGGCTTGGTGTTTATTCATGTCAATATGCTTCTGCAGGTACTATGTGAAGTGTCTCAAGTGATGATGGAGGACCCCAGTAACCTCAGAGATGACGAAGAGGAGTTTTTGTGCCGTATGTTGGCTGAGGAGGAAGAGAGAGATACTGTTTATTACCACCAATATTATCAGGACAAGTAAGTACATGAAGAGTGGCATGATTGTGAATACAGACTTTCCTGTTGGTAGTTATGTGTATTTCTAACCATTTAGGTACAGCTAGTTATTAGAGTTACAC
>JAXIVD010000523.1:107500-146495 GCA_036785275.1 Cancer borealis | reverse complement strand
TATCTATCTTATCTACCTTCACCTGTTTACCCCTCAGGGTGTGGAGCAAACTCTTTATGGTGTATACGCACGCACGCACGCACGCACGCACACACACACACACACACACACACACACACACACACACACACACACACACACACACACACACACACACACATGAGGACAGGATTCCCAGCCTTGCACTTACAAGGTCAGCTTAAACATTCTCTGCTACGTGAACACCGGCTACAGCGTAATGTTATATCCACACATACATACATACATACATACATACATACATACATATATACACACATGCTAAGAAGGCTGCAGTGTTCCTCTTAACCATCATCACCACCACCACCACCTACTACTACTACTACTACTACTACTACTACTACTACTACTACTACTACTACTACTACTACTACTTATAATACTAATACTAATACTAATAATAATAATACACGTTAGTCCCAATCAGAGGCTTCGTGTGGCAAGTACGGAAAAGAAGAAGAATAAGGAGGAGGAGGAGGAGGAGGAGGACAGGGGAAAGGGTTTGCATGCGAGACGCTACAGAAAATGGAGGAGGAGGAGGAGGAGGACAGGGGAAAGGGTTTGCATGCGAGACGCTACAGAAAATATTGACCAATTTTTAATCTTTTGACACCGGCAGAGAGAGAGAGAGAGAGAGAGAGAGAGAGAGAGAGAGAGAGAGAGAGAGAGAGAGAGAGAGAGAGAGAGAGAGAGAGAGAGAGAGAGAGAGGTGATTACTACCATTTAATACTTACAATACTACAACATCTTGTCTCTTTTATAACAACGACAAGGACGAGAAGGGAAGGGAAGGGAGGGGGAGGGAAGAGAAGGGAAGGGGAGGGAAGGGGAGTGGAGGGGAGGGAAAGGAAGGGAAGGGGAGGGAAAAGAAGGGGAAGGAAGGGGAGGAAAGGGAGTGGAGGGAAGGGAAGAGAGGAAAGTGGAAGGAAGAGGAGGGAAAGGAAGGGGATGAAAGTGGAGGGAAGTGGAGGGAAGGAAAGGGAAAGGAAGGGAAGGGAAGGAAACTGTAAACTGTATAACTCTCTCTCTCTCTCTCTCTCTCTCTCTCTCTCTCTCTCTCTCTCTCTCTCTCTCTCTCTCTCTCTCTCTCTCTCTCTGCTGTCATTATTTTTAAGAGATTTTGCGTGTAGCACGAGACTCCTCCTCCTCCTCTTCTTCCTCCTCCTCCTCCTCCTCCACTCCTCTTTTCTTCTTCTTCTTCTTCTTAAGTACAAAACATTTAGTGACATTTTCTTTCCATTATCTCTTTTCCTACATATTCCTTCCTTTATTATCTGTATCTCCTTATATCCCTTTTACTTCCTCTTCCACTCTTCTCTCTCCTCTTCCTCTTCCTCTCCTCTTCCTCTTCCTCTTCCTCCATTTAAAAAGAACGTCACCAGTATTAAAAACCATCAGGCAAGGGAGGAGGAGGAGGAGGAGGAGGAGGAGGAGGAGGAGCACGACGACGAAAGGAATTACGAAAATTAATAATAAAAAATGAATGAAAGAGAGAGAAAAAAGGGGAAGAAGAGGGCAAAGAGAGCAAGAAAGAGGACGAGAAATAATATGAAAAGCTGAAGGAGGAGGAGGAGGAGGAGGAGGAGGAGGAGGAGAAAGAGGAGGAGGAGAGGAGGAGGAGGTAGGTATAATTAATAAGATTCTCCAAGAGGGACACAAATGAGACGGTTCACCACACCATTATACTTTAAAGATGACATTTTCATATCTTCCTTAACCCCGCTCCCCCCCCCCCCCTCTCTCTCTCTCTCTCTCTCTCTCTCTCTCTCTCTCTCTCTCTCTCTCTCTTCCTTGGGCATGTAATTGATAGTATAAAGATGTAACACAGCTATGGGTTATTCCTTCTTCAAAACCTAACCTAATTTAACTTAACCTAACATAAACTGACCTTCAAAACCTAACCTAATCTAACCTAACCTAACCTAAACTGACATTCAAAACCTAACCTAAACTGACCTTCAAAACCTAACCTAAACTGTTATTCAAAACCTAACCTAAACTGACCTTCAAAACCTAACCTAATCTAACCTAACCTAACCTAAACTGACATTCAAAACCTAACCTAAACTGACCTTCAAAACCTAACCAAATCTAACCTAAACTGACCTTCAAAACCTAACCAAATCTAACCTAAACTGACCTTCAAAACCTAACCTAATCTAACCTAACCTAACCTAAACTGACATTCAAAACCTAAAACCTAAACTGACCTTCAAAATCTAACCTAATCTAACATAAACTGACCTTCAAACCTAACCTAACCTAACCTAAACTGGCATTCAAAACCTAACCTAATCTAACCTACACTGACCTTCAAAACCTAACCTAATCTAACCTAACCTAACCTAAACTGACATTCAAACCTAACCTAATCTAACCTAACCTAACTAACCTAACCTAAGCTGACCTTCAAAACCTAACCTAACCTAAACTGACATTCAAAACCTAACCTAACCTAACCTAAATTGACCTTCAAAACCTAACCTAATCTAACCTAACCTGACCTGACCTTCAAACCTAACCTAATTTAACCAAACCTAAACTAAGCTGACCTTCAAAGCCTAACCTAATCTAACCTAATTTAACCTAACCTAAACTAAGCTGACCTTCAAAACCTAACCTAATTTAACCTAACCTAAACTAAGCTGACCTTCAAAACCTAACCTACCTAAACTAAACTGACCTTCAAAACCTAATCTAATCTAACCTAATTTAACCTAACCTAACCTAAACTAAACTGACCCTTCAAAACCTAACCTAATCTAACCTAATTTAACCTAACCTAACCTAACCTAAACTGACCTTCAAAACTAATCTAATCTAATTTAACCTAACCTAACCTTCAAAACCTAACCTAATCTAACCTAATTTAACCTAACCTAACCTAACTTAAACTAAACTGACCTTCAAAACCTAACCCTAATCTAACCTAATTTAACCTAACCTAACCTAACCTAAACTGACCTTCAAAACCTAACCTAATCTAACCTAATTTACCTAACCTAAACTGACCTTCAAAACCTAATCAAATCTAATTTAACCTAACCTAACCTAAGCTGACCTTCAAAACCTAAGCTAATCTAACCTAATTTAAACCTAACCTAACCAAACCTAACCTAACCTATCTTCAATACAATAACTATGTATCAATGGAACGAAAAAAAAAATAAGATGAACAACAAAACGAAGATAAATAATAATAGACATATGAAAATAATAAACAAAAACTAATCACTATACTTTAGAATCAGCCAATTAGGTCCATTCATCTTCACAACGACCACCAATGACATGCATCCCTGTCCCCTAACGAGCACCAATCACATGTGTCGTTAAGATAGATGGGCGGGGCTTATCATTACTCCTAACCAATCATAACAGATATACACACACAGATAGATAAATAGAGGGATAGCTAAACAAATAGATATAGATATAGATAGATAGAGCCAACTATTACTCCTACCTAACCAATAACATAAATACACACGAAGATAAATAGATGAATAGGTGATCAAATAGATAAATAGATAGATAGATAGACTAACTAACTAACTAATTGAAAAATAAAGGATAGTGGAAAGCAGTATATATTAGTGAATCTTCATATAATAATAGTTTCGTATCAGCCAATGACTTCACTCGCTTATAGAAAACGTACCAACTTGACGATAAAACTTGGATGACTCAAGTAAAAATATATAAATAAACAAACAAACTTGTGTACATATGTATGGTATAGTATCTTAACTCACCTTACGATTTCCTTAAAGAATATCATACCTACCACATATATAAGAGAAAAATACTTACATACATATATACATACACAGATAAACATCAAAATACTTACATGTTTAGCTAAATCCTTATCTCCCATTGCAAACCGATGATAACACTGATAACAACAACAATAATGCTAATGATGACGATGATTTCAGAGAGACAGCTCCTATAACTCTCTCATTCCACCACCACCACCACCACCACATCTTCAGGGAGAGACACGGGGAGAGCGAGACAGAGGGAGAGAGAGAAATAGAGAGAGAGAATCACGTGCTTCGTCCGCCACTGTCCACGTACGTACTGTCTCACGCGTGTCCAGTGTAAGCACGTGCTGGGGAGGGAAAGAGGGGAAAAGGGAGGGAGGGAAAGGGGAAACACAGGAGAGAGGGGGGAGGGGGGAAATGAACGAGAGGGAGGGAGGATAGGGATTGAAGGTTAGGGGAGGAATGAGAGAGAAAGAGAAAAAATAATGAATTAGGAAGGGTAAGAAGGGAGGGAGGGAGGGAGGGAGAGGATGATACGACACACACACACACACACACACACACACACACACACACACACACACACACACACACACATTGTGACTCCTTCACGCACACCCATATATGCCAATTACCTTTTTTGTGTTTACTTTACCTGAACAGCGAGGAGTACAAAGGAAGAACTGACAGCAACAGTCCCACTGGACCTAACGAGGCTGTCTGTGTGGCTACACTACTACTATAATATCTACTTGATAGGGAGAAAAGGACGCCAAAGTGGAAGGCTCCTCCCCACCCACCCTTCCCTACAGCCGAAGCTGGCCGGAAGATGGAAGTGATACCATATAGTATAGACAAACTATCATGGAATTTGTAGAGGAAAGTGAAAAAACATGAGTAATATACTGCTAATAGTAAAAAACAAAATGGAAAAAAACCACTAAGGAATTAAACACTCTATTTAGTGAACAACAACAACAGTCTTAACTAACTCACACTCTCCGTGTCTGAGGTTTCTTGAATCACCATTCGACTCGTTGCATCAATATTATGATTCTTGTTCTCCTCTTCTTCCTCTTCCTCTCCTTCCTTCCACCTTACTTTCATTACCAGAGAGAGAAAGATAGATAAATAGATAGATAGATTGATAGGAAGATATAGATAAATACATAAATAGAGATAGATAAGAAAATAGATAGATCGATAAATAAATAGATAGAAAGAAATCAAAACATATATTCTTCCATTATCCAATCAATTTCATTATAAACAAAAAATAAAGAAAGTCACAAAAAACTAGTGTGAGATAACCAATAAAATAACTTCCTTTGCACTCACTGGAATGGCGATGAGAGCGAGTGAGTGAGTGAGAGATAGAGAGATATTAAAGAGAGAGATAACCAGTGTGTGTGTGTGGATCAAGGTGTGTCTCAAGTTGTACTGGGCGGGATTATCTCTCTAGCTGGATGCTGCATGACAGATGTATCGATTAGAGAAAACATGGAGGAAGAGGGAGAGAGAGAAAGAAGAGGAGAGAGAAATAAGAAAAAGAGAGAAAGTAGTGATTGAAACATAAGGATTTGGGAATTATGTCATGTATTTTGTTGTCCATACCTGACTGAATGACTGATTGGCTAGGTGTTTGACTGAGAGAGAGAGAGAGAGAGAGAGAGAGAGAGAGAGAGAGAGAGAGAGAGAGAGAGAGAGAGAGAGAGAGAGAGAGAGAGAGAGAGAGAGAGAGAGAGAGTTAAAAGGGCAAGAGGGTGAAATATCATGAAGAAAGAGGTGGGATGCTGATTCTATTTCAGTAAGAGGAGGAGGAGGAGGAGGAGAAGGAGAAGGAGGAAGAGAGGAGGAAGAGGAAGAGGAGGAGGAGGAGGAGGAGGAGGAGGAAGAAGAGGAGGAGGAGACATGAAAATAAGGTGATGGTTTCAATAGGATAATTTACCACATCATGACTACTACCGCTTCACTACCACAAAGAAGAGGAGGAGGACGAGGAGGACAGGTAGTCAGGGTGGACAGGTAACAGTAATCAATAACAGCATGAGATGACCAAAGTTATTGATCCAACCAAACACAAACTGCTACCGAACACACACACACACACACACACACACACACACACACACACACACACACACACACACACACACACACACACACACCACGCCTCCCTCCACACACACACACACACACACACACACACACACACACACACACGCCTCCCTCCACACACACACACACACACACACACACACACACACACACACACACACACACACACACACACACACACACACATAACAAAACTAATAATAATAATAATAATAATAATAATAACAATAATAACAATAATAATAATAATAATAATAATAATAATAATAATAATAACAATAACAATAATGATAATAGTAATAACAATAATTTCGACATATTTGTTGTGGTACAATATATTATAAAACAATTAATGCTATTTTGGCTTTACATAACTTAAGTCAGGGAATAAATATGCATATACGATTATAAATATCATGTCACTAAGTTAATTGTTGCGATTTTGTGTTATGTATCATTATTACCATTATCATCATTATTATCGACTGTGAAATGAGAGAGAGAGAGAGAGAGAGAGAGAGAGAGAGAGAGAGAGAGAGAGAGAGAGAGAGAGAGAGAGAGAGAGAGAGAGAGAGAAGGGAGGGGCAGGCTAGTGAGAATGAGGTGGAGACTGAGGGAAGGAACGATGGATGATGGGATTCAGGGAGGGAGAGAGTGGTGGAGGGAGAGAGGGAGTGATGGAGGGAGTGAGGGAGTGGTGGAGGGAGAGAGGGAGTGGTGGAGGGAGGCATGACTGTGTACGGAGTGTAGGCATGACAACTGTTACCATGACAACTAGACCAGCGCGGCTCATACGATGCCACTCATGACCAACAACTCCATAAATACACTAACTAATAAAATAAACAAAACAATAATAGTAATAACAACAAGGATAATAATAGAAACAATAATAATAATAATAATAATAATAATAATAATAATAATAATAATAATAATAATAATAATAATAATAACAATAATAATAATAATAGTCTTCTATATCAAAAGAATTACGAACTACAACTTTTACTCATGTATTTATCTATTTATTTATTCTATGACGTAAGGATGACCTAGAAAAGTTCATCCACTTGATAGAGAGAGAGAGAGAGAGAGAGAGAGAGAGAGAGAGAGAGAGAGAGAGAGAGAGAGAGAGAGAGAGAGAGAGAGAGAGAGAGAGTGTGTGTGCACACCCCACACCCCAACGTCTTCTCCCAATGTCAACTGAAAAAAAGTAAAAAAAAAAAATCCCTGATACTCTCCCTCCCTCCTTCCCACCCACGCCACGCCCCACCATCACGTGACCACACACACACACACACACACACACACACACACACACACACACACACACACACACACACACACACACAAGGCTTTACACATACAATATAGGTCAATTATCTTGTATGAAACACTTAAAAAAAACATCATTATAGTGAAAAACATCAACCCTTCAAGTCTTCTATGACAACAACAAAATAAAAATAGAAATACTACCATGTGAAGATGAGTCACTAGATCGAATATGTTACTATATTATTATGTAGTTATCACCTAAATAAACATCGTTGTTGTCTTGTTAATCATCTATGATATATAAGTTTTTTTTTTAAGTTTATTTTTTGCTATGTATTTCTTGATGGAATTTTAACACCAATCGATTTACTATACAATAAAAAGAAGAAAACATATATTTCCATAGTAATTTAATTCAATGTTTCTTTTTCCCAGCACAATGTATAATAAAGTTAGAGAGTGAAAGAGACGAGGCACGAGAGAAAATGAAAGTATGCAAGCCCTGTATTCAAACTTTCACTAACCTTCACCACATTCTACTCTGTTTCACTACCACAACGATCCACACACAACCACACTAACCAAACAACCACACAGGGGAAACATCAACCTTATTCCATACATCAACCCAATTCCTGGTTCACACTCGTTACGATATAAGAAAAAAAATATAGAAATAAAAAGTTTCCTTAGACACACCCGAAACTCAAGATCAGCTGTGCGATGTAAACAAAACATTTCCACGTGTATAAACTCCTGTCATATACCTTTAAAACCACTTAATAATACATTCAAACACCTTCAAGACCTTCACAGATCACTTACAATGGTGCATAGTAATATAATATGATGTAAAAGAGCATAAATACCTTGGAAATGTTGTTTAGATCCTCGAGAGGCATCACGACACACACACATTGTTTAGGTTTGAGCGCCACTGTCAGACATTTCAACTTTTCAAGGGAGACTTATGTAATGTTTAAGATTTGTCACTGTAATGCTGTATTTATTCTTTATTAATGAGGTTTGATTATTAATGAAGGTTAGTTTAAAGGGAGACTCGTGTAATGCTGTATTTATTCTTTATTAATGATTCTTGATTTAAAGGTAGACTCATATAATGTTTGATATTTTTTTCCTACCATGGTGTATTTACTCGTCATTTTAGTTAAAGACAGATTATCATTATTATCATTATTATCATCATCATCATCATTTCCTTACTTGTCTATAGGGTTATTAATAGTATTACTATCATCATCATTAATATTATTATCATCATCAGTTCTTTACCTATCAATGAGGTTATTATCATTATTAGTATCATCATCATTACTATTATTATCATCATCATCATCGTTTCCTCACCTATTTATGGGATCATTCTCCACATTCTTGGTTCACTTAGCACCGCGTCTGATCTTCTTAATCATGTTATCAGGAGGGAGGCCAATCAGGATCCAGTACGACCCAACACAAGGCCTCAAATCAACCTTAGAACAGGGGGAGGATGAGTGTGTGTGTGTGTGTGTGTGTGTGTGTGTGTGTGTGTGTGTGTGTGTGTGTGTGTGTGTGTGTGTGTGTGTGTGTGTGTGTGTGTGTGTGTGTGTGTGTGTGTGTGTGTGTGTGTGTGTGTGTGTGTGTGTGTGTGTGTGTGTGTGTGTGTGTGTTAACCTAGTTGTTGTAATATACATTAAAAGAGTTATATTCGTACTGTCCAGTCCATCTGCAAATCTAATATTATCAGTTTGCTTTTGATATCACTAATATTTTTTGCATTAATTACTTCTGCATCAAGTTTATTTATTTAATTAATGTGTGTGTGTGTGTGTGTGTGTGTGTGTGTGTGTGTGTGTGTGTGTGTGTGTGTGTGTGTGTGTGTGTGTGTGTGTGTGTGTGTGTGTGTGTGTGTGTGTGTGTGTGTGTGTGTGTGTATTTACCTAATTGTATTTACCTAATTGTAGCATACGGGGGGGAGAGCTAAGCTCATGCTATCCCGTCTCTGTTGTCCCAATAATTATCTAGCTTCATTTTAAAACCATGTATTGTTGTTGCTTCGGTCACTTCTTTATCCAAGGCATTCCAAGTGTCGATAATTCTATGTGGAAAACTGTATTTCTTCACATCCCTCCTGCAAGTCCCTTTCTTCAATTTCTTCCTGTGTGCCCTCGTGGTTCACTCGTCCCGCACTATCAAATCATCTCTGTCATACTTGTCGATTCCTTCTATAAGTCTAAACATTGCAATTAAATCTCCTCTCGTTCTTCTCTGTTCCAAAGACTTCAAACCCAATCTCAACAATCTATCTTCATAAGGGAGGTTTTGGTTTTCCAAACTAGAAACCATTTTTGTTGCTGCCCGTTGGATCCTCTCCAACTGTTTAATATCCTTCTTCAAGTTCGGTGACCAGACCACTGCTGCATATTCCAACCTTGGACGAATCATAGTGACAATAATTTTCTTCATCATATCCTCATCAATGTAGGAAAATGCCACTCTTATATTCTTAAGCAAATTGTAGGTTTCCCCAACAATTTTATTTACATGCCTTCTCGGTGACATATCGTCCATAACAATTACTCCTAGATCTTTCTCTGTGTTTCTTCTTTGGATGTTTTCTTCCCCCAACTTGTAAGCTCCAACTGGTCTGTTTTTGCTTTTCCCAAACTCCAATACACTGCATTTCCTTGCATTAAATTCCATTTTCCATTTTTTACTCCATTTGTATATCTTATTCAAGTCCTCTTGAAGCTCGTCACAGTCCTCCCTTTTCTTCACCCGTTTCAAGATCTTCGCATCATCAGCAAACAGACTTGTATAACTTTCTAATTCTTGAGCTATATCGTTTATATATACTGCAAACATTACTGGAGCCAAAACTGATCCCTGAGGGACCCCGCTGTAGACTCTTTTAAATGTAGATGGTGTGTGTGTGTGTGTGTGTGTGTGTGTGTGTGTGTGTGTGTGTGTGTGTGTGTGTGTGTGTGTGTGTGTGTGTGTGTGTGTGTGTGTGTGTGTGTGTGTGTGTGTGTGTGTGTGTGTGTGTGTGTGTGTGTGTGTGTGTGTGTGTGTGTGTGTGTGTGTGTGTGTGTGTGTGTGTGTGTGTGTGTGTGTGTGTGTGTGTGTGTGTGTGTGTGTGTGTGTGTGTGTGTGTGTGTGTGTGTGTGTGTGTATGTGTGTGTGTGTGTGTGTGTGTGTGTGTGTGTGTGTGTGTGTGTGTGTGTGTGTGTGTGTGTGTGTGTGTGTGTGTGTGTGTGTGTGTGTGTGTGTGTGTGTGTGTGTGTGTGTGTGTGTGTGTGTGTGTGTGTGTGTGTGTGTGTGTGTGTGTGTGTTTCTTACCTGGTTTTTTACCTGGTTGGCTCCCCTCGGACAAAACTAGACCAGCTAGCATACACATACTACTCCAATAAAGGGGAGCCCAGAACCACAGGTACGCCAGTTCAACAGATTATATAAGCATCTAAATATACAATAATCCGAATAGAACTGGAAGTTATGTACCTTTAGTGGTGTTTATAACATAACAATGTATATAGTAATCCTACTCAACATAATCATATAAAGTATTGCCCATGGCATTATGTAACAGCCTTTTAAAAGAAGATAGGCTGGCAGCTGCAACAGTGTCAGCTGCCAAGGAATTCCAGATTGAGATACATCTTACACTAAAGAATCTCGTTTTACAATCCAAACGGCTATGAGGAAGGAATATCTTAAAGGAGTGTGTGTGTTTGTCTACATATACATCATCAATCTTAGTCATGAATGGAACACTGAACTAATATAGAACAAGAACAGAATCACTTTCACCGGTAACATATACCTTGATTTCCATGTTATAACTAATATTTCTAGTCCTGGTTTTCCCGAAATTTGTCTAGTCTAGACTCAAACTTTTCACTGAGTCAACACTCACCACCCACTCTGGCAATTCATTCCATTTCTTAACAACACTTGGATGGAGTAGGCAGTAGACACCTGCCGCCCGGTGGAATACTCCAGGAGAGGTACTTACAGGGATGTAGGCAGTGCTGCAGACTGAGTGATTCCCCGTGTCCTCTCTTCCCGGTTCCCTTAGTGTCTCATTTACACAAGAGAGCAGCTGCAGCCTGCCCTCTAAAGACAACTTCTACATCCTATATAACATTACTACACCTTACACTTTAAACTCTCTTCAAATCAAAATTTAAAAATGGCTTCACCACACCCAGCCTCGGAGTCCCCATCTGGGGAGGGGACCACAAATGTCCCCAGGTCGGACTGCTCCTCTACCGACGACCTCGGGTGTCTTGACACTTCCTCTAACACTTTTACTCTCGATTTCTGCAACATTCATGGCCTTAAATCTAATTTCCAATCTGTGGAACACCATCTCTCCTCCACTAAACCTCATCTTCTCTTCCTAACTGAAACACAGTTGTCTGTGACTACTAACAGCAACCCCTTCTCTATTCCCTCCTACTTTCTCTATCCTCATTTACAATTCAAAGCTGGCTGTTGCGAATATGTGCGTAACGACATTACTTGCTCTCGTGCCCCCAATCTTGAATCTTCAGAATTTTCTACCATCTGACTAAGACTTTAATGTCACTCTCTAACTAAATTCATCTGTGCTGTATATCTCTCACCTAATTCCTCTGACTATGTAAAATTCTTTGACTATTTGACTTCCAAAGTGGAACACATCCTATCTCACTTTCCTTAAGCTGAGATCTCCATTTTAGGGGATTTCAATGTTCACCATCAGCTTTGGCTTTCATCTTCTTTCACTGACCAATCTGGTGAACAAATCTTCAACTTTGCTATCCTTCATGACCTAGAGCAGCTAGTGCAGTTCCCTACCCGCATCCCTGACCGCCTTGGAGACACGACCAACATTCTTGATCTTTTCCTAACTTCCAACCTTTCAGCTTACTTTGTTAAACTTTCCTCTCCGTTGGGATCCTCCGATCACAATCTTATTTCTGTTACCTGTCCTATCACTCCAGTGCAGCCTCAGGACCCGCCTAAGCAGAGATGCTTCTGGCATTTCAACTCTGCTAAGTGGGAGGACCTGAGGCAGTACTATTCTGATTTTCCTTGGGATGATTATTGCTTCCATGTCAGAGATTCTTCTCTTTGTGCCGAGCGCATAACTGAGGTGATTGTCTCTGGCATGGAGCTATACATTCCTCATACTTTCTCTAATACTAAAGCTAAAAAGCCCTGGTTTAACTCTGCTTGTTCTCGTGCTGTCAATGATAGAGAGGCGGCTCACAAATGGTACCGTAGCCATCCATCTGCTGAAACTCATGCCCTATATATTTCTGCCCGTAATCATGCCAAATCTATTCTCTAACTTACTAAAAACTCCTTCATTAATAGAAAATGTCAAAGTCTTTCCAACTCTAACTCTTCTCGTGATTTCTGGCATCTAGCCAATAATATTTCTAACAATTTTACTTCTTCACTTCATCTTTCCCTCCTTTACTTCAACCAGATGGCCCCACAGCTGTCTCTTCTTTCTCTAAAGCTGAACTCTACGCTCAAACCTTTGCTACCAACTCTACTTTGGATGATACTAGGCATATTCCTCCTACTCCTCCACCCTCTGACTATTTCATCCCTAAAATAAAAATTCTTTATTATGACGTTTTCCAGGCCCTCTCTGGCCTTGATTCTCGGAAGGCTTACGGTCCGGATGGAGTCCCTCCTGTTGTTCTCAAAAACTGTGCTTCCGAACTCGCTCACTGCCTGGTCAAACTCTTTCGTCTGTGTCTCTCTACTTCTACCTATCATTCTTGCTGGAAGTTTGCTCACATTCAACCTGTCCCTAAAAAAGGTGACCGCTCCATTCCTTCTAACTACCGCCCTATAGCTTTGATTTCCTGCCTTTCTAAAGACTTTGAGTCTGTCCTTAACAAGAAGATAATGAGGCATCTATCAGCTCACAACCTTCTCTCTGATTGCCAGTATGGTTTCCGTAAAGGCCGATCTACTGGTGATCTTCTTGCTTTTCTAACTGAATCTTGGTCATCCTCTTTTAGGGACTTCGGTGAAACCTTTGCTGTCAGCCTTGACATATCGAAAGTTTTCGATAGAGTCTAGCATAAATTTTTAATTTCTAAACTACCCTCCTACGGATTATATCCTTCTCTCTGTACCTTCATCTCCAGTTTCCTTTCCGACCGGTCTATTGCTGCTGTAGTGGACGTTCAATGTTCTTCTCCTAAAACTATCAACAGTGGTGTTCCTCAGGGTTCTGTCCTATCACCCACTCTCTTTCTATTATTCATCAATGATCTCCTAAATCTGACTCAATGCCCTATCCATTCCTATGCTGATGACACCACCTTGCAATTTTCAACGTTGTACAACAGACGCCCAACCCAACAAGAATGAAATGACTCAAGGCGAGATGCTATAGGACGCTTAACTTTTGATCTTTCACTAGCTTCTGATCGGGGCAGAGCAAACCTTGTTTTGTTCAATGCATCAAAAACTCAATTTCTACAACTATCTACTCGACATAACCTTCCAGATAACTATCCCCTCTTCTTCAATGACACTCAACTTCCCCTCTCCTCCACATTAAACACACTCGGTCTATCCTTTACTAAAAATCTAAACTGGCAATTTCATATCTCTACTCTTGCTAAATCAGCTTCCAAGAAGTTAGGTGTCCTATGGCGTCTGCGTCCATTTTTCTCTCCCTCTCAGCTGTTTGCTCTGTACAGGGGCCTTATCCGCCCATGTATGGAGTATGGCTCTCATGTCTGGGGGAGCTCAACTCATACAGCTCTTTTAAACAGGGTGGAGTCTAAAGCTTTTCGCCTAATCAACTCTCCTCCTCTAACTGACTGTCTTGACTCTTTAAGTCATCGCCGCAATGTTGCATCCTTATCCATCTTCTACCGCTATTTTCATGCTGACTGCTCTTCTGAACTTGCTAACTGTATGCCTCACCCCCCTCCCGCGGCCTCGCTGCACAAGACTTTCTACTTCTTCTCATCCTTATTCTGTCCTTCTACCTAATGCAAGAGTTAACCAGTATCTTCACTCTCTCATCCCTTACACTGGTAAACTCTGGAACTCTCTTCCTTTGTCTGTTTTTCCACCTGCCTATGACTTAAACTCTTTCAAAAGAGGAGTGTCAAGACACCTCTCATACTAAATTGGACTTCCCCCCATTTCTATATTTCTTCTACTGTCCTCTTTACAGGGTCTGGCGACAAGCGGGATTTTTTTTATACTTAATTTATTTTCCCCTTAGCCAGTACCCTTTTAATGTAAAAAAGAAAAAATGTTACATGTTTAATGTCTCACCAGCGGGTAAATAGCCTTAATAAGCGAAATAATGACGAGATATAACACAGTCTCCCGGACGAACACTAGCCTGGTAATGGCGATCAGGAACTTTGTGGTTGGTTGATATGGTTTGTTGACAATTATTTGGGCTTCTGATTGGCTCCTGGTACCTACAAAATACTCTCTTATTTTACTAATTATTGAGATAGCTAGACAAATATACACAAAACTAATGCAATCATCTATCTTTGAGTAATTAATCACATCATAAAATATATGAACTATTTTAATTCACATTCTTAAAAGGAAGCTATACAAAGCGGATTAACACCCAAAATTATGCGATGCTATGGAGGAAAAGTGCGCTTCAGGCGGTTGAAGTAACCTCAGTAACAGCAACAGCGGAGGTAAGGGAAGAGAGACACTAGATGGCCGGGAGGTGCGTTTACTAGCGAGGGCCAGAATGAACTGGGTCCTCAACGAATGTGGTGGTACAAATCAGTTACGGAACAGTCTCGAGCTCGAGACCGATATTACAATCCTCCCCACTCAAGATAAAACAAGAGAGATTATACGAATATTATCAAGCTATCACTAATACAATGTTAATATCCTAATCTAGGAGGATGTACACCCTTCGTGGTCCGGTTAGACCTGCGCGGCTGCGGCGGACCCGTGTTTGGTGAAGTTCCTTTCCCTGCCTCGGCTTGGGGCGGAGCTGCAGCACCAGCTTCATCATATGCGTTCTCCTCGGGTTTGGCTCGGACTCCGCCGCGGGTGGCGGTACGCAATCCTTCGGTGGGGGGATTGGATCCGATAAGGCCTCTTCCACGCTACTGGGTCGAAGAATGGTATTCTCGTCGCTGATTCCGTCTACGTCATCCATTGGGCGGGGTTAGTCATCCGGAATGTCGGCTAAGCGTTGTCTGACGTGATCCAAATGGCGCTGCACCACGCGACCCGTCTGGAGCTGTACTCTGAAGGAGAGAGAGCCTGACTGCTCCACCACCACACCTGGAATCCAGCGAGGAATTAAGTTAGGAAAGTTTTTAACAAATACATTATCCCCAACAGCGACAACCCTCGCTAAACCGCGCCTGTCGTGGTCGTGAGCCTGACGCGATTGCTTCATGGCGACTCTGTCTGAAAGATCCGGACGAACCAGTGACAACCTTGAATGAGGCAGGCGACCCATGAGTAGTTCAGCAGTTGTCTGTTGAAGAATGGGGCCAGACCTGCTGTACGTGGCTCAGACAACCTTCTCTCAGCCATAACTTCACTTTACTCAAAACTGGGTCTTGATCCGTCCCTGTCCTCACTTGCTCTACAGGTACCAGTGAGCGATCCAGTGCTTCCATGGCCAGAACCGTTTCGGGCCAAGCCGTGTCTTCTACTGGGCTCTCTGCATACGGGAGGCGGCTTAAGGAATCAGCGTGAGCTATGAGCTTACCTGGCGTATACTTTAGTGAGTATTGGTAAGCTGATAAGGTAATTGCCCATCTCTGAAGGCGCGGCGAAGCGATTGCTGGAATAGGCTTACCTTCGCCTAATAACGTGATCAAGGGCTTGTGGTCAGTGTGTATGACAAAAAACCTGCCGAAAAGATACTTGTGAAATTTTTTTCACCCCGCAAAGGACTGCCAGAGCCTCCTTATCGAGCTGCGAGTAGTTTCTCTCTGCAGAAGACAGCTTACGGGATTTAAATGCTATTGGCCTGTGAGTACCATTTTTCATGACGTGGGCCAAAACACTTCCTAGTCCGAATGACGAAGAGTCCACCGTCAGTAGCAAAGGCAGAGAAGGGTCATAGTGAACCAATACGGGCGTGGATTTTAACATCTCTTTAACCTTGTTCACGGCTTTTTCTTGTGGTTCACCCCACACCCAGGTTTGCCCTTTTCGTAGCAGCTTATGGAGAGGCTCCAGTACCGTCGACAGATGTGGAAGAAACTGATTGTAGTAGGTGACTAATCCAAGGAACGACTGTAGCTCCGTAACACTTGTAGGGGCGCCCATGTCTGTGATTGCCCGCACACGGTCGTCCAATACTTGTAAGCCTTCAGCTGATAGACGAAACCCCAAATACTTTACTTCTGGTAGCCGGAAACGACACTTTTCTCTTTTGAGTCTTAACCCTAACTCTAACAATTTTTGCAGTATCGAACGTAGATTCGAATCGTGTTGTTCTGCAGACGCACCAGTGACAAGTATATCATCTAAATATACTGCCACCCCCGGAAGTCCTCTGAACAGATTTTCCATTTCCCTTTGGAAGATGGCCACCGCTGAACTTATACCAAAAATTAACCTGTTACAGCGGAACAACCCTCTGTGAGTGTTGATAGTTAGGTACTGCTTTGCATCGTTGTTCAGGATCAACTGATTGTAGGCGTGGCTCAGATCTAACTTCGTGAAGACAACTCCTCCACTGAGTGAACTGAACAGGTCTTCCGAAGTGGGCAGAGGGTAGACGTCAGGCAAAATAACCTTGTTCACTGTCAGCTTGTAGTCGCCGCACAGCCTCACACTATTGTCTTTTTTCAACACTGGTACGGTAGGAGTTGCCCATTTTGACGACTTGATCGGTGAGAGCACTCCGGTTGCTACGAGGCGATCGAGTTCGGCCTCTACTTTGGCGCGCATCGCATAAGGTAGCGAGCGAGGCTTAAAAAACCTTGGCTGACAACCTGCCTGCACATTTAGACTCACTTCAACACCCATTAACGCGCCAAGCTCATCTTTGAACAGGTGTGAGAATTCTTCCTCTGTAACCACAATGTTCACTGCACTGTAAGATCATGGCACTTCGATGTGAGAAAGCCAATCACGACCCACGAGGGCAGGGTCGTCCCCGGGTGCCACAAAAAGGGGAAGACAACTTTTTTTCCTCCCTGAACCACTTCCACATTCGCCGAACCTTTCGGACGTACTTTTTCACCAGTGTACGTACGTAACACTACCTTTGAAGAACGAAGCACTGAACCTTTACCACACGGCCATAGTTTCTGGTACGTGGATTCACTAATGATCAAGCGTGCTGATCCAGTATCCACTTCCATAAACATGGGAGCACCATCTAATGTAACATTTATCACCCAAGGTTCAGTATCACCATGCACGTGGTCAATTCCTCAGAGTCACTTTCACTATCTACCACGTATTTCACGCTTTTAGAACCGCGACTGTTCACTGCACGATTTGAGTCTGTGGGGTAGTTCGTTGTTGACTGCTTTCGAGTCGTCCTGCAAACGAGTCGTAGGTGACCACGCTTGCCGCATCCCTCAAACGTCTCATGCTTGTGCTTGCAAGCAGGGCGGATGTGTCCTACTTCCCCACAACAGTAACACACTACCTGCGCTGCCGGCTGGGTCGATGACACTTTATTGAGAGTCAGAGTAGACGATGGAGTGTTGTGAAGCTCTGAAGCACAACGTTCTGCAATCTCCATACTGAAGGCGATCTTCTGTGCTTTGTCGAAGGTGAGATCATCAACACCAAGAAGTTTCTTCTGGGTACTCGTGTCACGTATTCCACACACGAAGCGATTCCTTAATGCTTCATCCAAGAAGCCGCCGAAACTGCATTTAGTCGACTGTCGTCTGAGCGCCGACACGAACTCGATGATTCGTTGGTTGATTTGCTGTGAAAGATTGTTGAGCCTGAATCTTTCCATGCTAACGGTCGTCGGTGGTTCGTACAGCGCCCCCAGTGTAGTGATGATTTCTTCGAACTTAAGTTCTTTCGGTAGCTTAGGTGCAACAGCATTCTTCAAATCTGAGTAAGCTGCAGCACCCATGGAGCATAGAAGAACTGCACTTTTCTTAGCTGGAGCAGTAACCTCATTTGCCGCGAAGTACTGTTCGACCACTTCACAGTACGCCGTCCAATCGGTCAGGTCCTTGTCGAACACTTCAAGACGGCCCCAAGTCGCTGCCATAACTCCAGCCAGGACTTGCTCCTCGTCTCACGAAGGTAACCTCAGTGTCTCCAGTACGTGAGTAACCTCGTCACCAGTGTAGTAACCTCAGTAACAGCAACAGCGGAGGCAAGGGAAGAGAGACACTAGATGGCCGGGAGGTGCGTTTACTAGCAAGGGCCAGAATGAACTGGGTCCTCAACGAACGTAGTGGTACAAATCAGTTACGGAACAGTCTCGAGCTCGAGACCGATGCTACATAAGAGGAAGATCAGTTTGGATGAAAATATTTGTCAATAAGAATCCATAACTCGAGTTATTACTGGGAAGGAAAGGGTAGGACAGGGTGGAACTGAAGGTGTGGGTGAGGCTCACACGGGGAGGCGAGGGAGGAGGGAGATGACGAGAATATACGTGAATGCGACATATAATTATACTATAAGACATTTTAAATGAGAAATAGCAAGAGATGATGATGTGAGGGAAGTGAGAGGCAGGGTGATACTATGGCCTGGAGGATCTCGTTCTGGACGACCCACTGTTCATATCATTCACCTTGCTTTATTCATTGTCTTATAACGTGTAAAGCATAACTAGAAATAACCTATTGTCTGAGTGTTGAGTGTCTCGTCACCACCACCACCACTGCCTTGCCTTGTCTACCTCCCATTCAGGCTCGCTGGCTCCTTCCATTCATTCCCTCATAAATACACAAAACACACATATACAATACAATTTCTGCACCTAAACAATAGTTATTAGTACACCCACACACGCATACAAGTTACTGTGTGTCTGTTTATCCATTATCAAGCTCGTGTGTGTGTGTGTGTGTGTGTGTGTGTGTGTGTGTGTGTGTGTGTGTGTGTGTGTGTGTGTGTGTGTGTGTGTGTGTGTGTGTGTGTGTGTGTGTGTGTGTGTGTGTGTGTGTGTGTGTGTGTGTGTGTGTGTGTGTGTGTGTGTGTGTGTGTGTGTGTGTGTGTGTGTGTGTGCGCGTGTGTGTGTGTGTGCGTGTGTGTGTGTGTGTGTGTGTGTGTGTGTGTGTGTGTGTGTGTGTGTGTGTGTGTGTGTGTGTGTCTTGTCACCACCATCACTGCCTTGCCTCGCCTGCCTGCTTCCCACTCTCGCTCGCCAGCCACACACGCGTCACACACGTACACAGACAGACGTGCTGCCTCAACCCAGTTATAGTGTTTGTGACCTTGTTTTCCTCTCTCTTCCTTGTCATTTCACACACACACACACACACACACACACACACACACACACACACACACACACACACACACACACACACACACACACACACACACACACACACACACACACACACACACACACACACACACACACACACACACACACACACACATACACACACACACACACACACACACACACACACACACACACACACACACACACACACACACACACACTATTCAACACCCTCCTGCATACCCGATACCGTGCAGGCAAGGAAGTTATGATCTGAATTACCAGTAAGTTCATCTTTCATTATTGTTTGTTCATTATTCTCTCATAAATATACACAACTTATCTTAATTCAGATTAATATAGGAGGCAATATTTCAGTGTTTAGATAAAGGCAAATAATTAACAAAGATGGAAGTATTTACGGTCATTTTAACAATACAGGATAAAAAGTTTCTTGAGTACAACTTTTTTTTTATTAACTGATATAAATACTACGAATAAATGAGGAGCCCAAGTAATAAAAAAGGAAAAGGCTGGATATCACTATTGAACTTACTTTTCCCTTTTACTCATTACCAATTGAACTTGATGAATGGGAAAAGAACACCCATCACAAACAAATAATTAGATGCTCAGGTGTGACTAAATGACATCGGTCCTCAGTTTCAAAAACGACAAAATATTCACCTCAGTAAACAAGGAGCTGGATACCACAAGCCTGAGAACACCTTATTAACTGAAAAAAAAAAAAAAAATTATTTGCAGTGAAGGCAGGGAAGCTATTTGTGATGCAGGCAAGGAAATTATGATCAGAATTACCAGTACGTTCGTCTTTCATTATTGTTTGTTCATTATTCTCTCATAAATGTACAAAAGTTACCTTAGATTTAATAAAGAAAGAATCAGTATTATAGTGTATAGATAAAGGCAGTTAATTAACAAAGGTGAGTGCCATATGGCCTTTGTTGCCTGGCACATTTCCCTCCCCCCACATTACAATTACAATTAACAAAGGTGGAATTATTTATGATAATTTTAACAAAATTTATTTTTTTATAGATAACTAAACTAGGAAATAATGGCTGATAATATACATTATATATACTTTTTTGTTATGCTTTTAACAACAAAAAACTGATAATGCAGTAATTTGTAATATTTTATATACAAATTAAAAACTGGATAAACTATAACTTATATAACTTTCTTAGAAAATATTTGTATATATGCTTTAGAAAATTTAATGTAAAAAATAGCATTTGTTATATGAAGAAAATTTTCTCTACGTACTTATTGGACTGAGCCCAGACACGGTACTGTGTACACGTGGTCCTGCTGCTGTTGTCTTTCACCTTCGGGTGTTTAATATAATTTGACGGCCCCTCAGGTCTAGGTTAGCTACATAAATATAGGTGTCCCTCTACCCATGTACTGAGTTTGTTACCTCATTGTCCTCACCTTAGTGACAACAGTAAGTGTCTGTTGTCAGGGTGTCAGATTGTCCTTCCTCTCTCACCTACGGAGTGTCCGCCTCAGTGAGCGTGCTTTTGGGGTGAATTAATACCGATCGGCCCCCCTAGAGTGGTTTGGCAAGACAATCTGACTCTAGGAAACTCCTCCCTGGTGTCCTCCCGCTTGTGTCCCGCTCCCCTCCTGCAGGAGGGGGGTGTACCCCATGGCTGAGGCCGCCTCCCCCCTCCAGGGGGAGGGAGGGTCCAGACCGACCACCCCTAACGAACACACGGCCCATCTCCTATGACCAAGCTAGATATGTGACACTGAAATCAAAGACCCAGACCCGCCTTTCTACTGTAAATTCATTTATAATAAAAAAAAGTAATTGATGTAAACATTGGCACTGTTGCCAATGTTAAAAAACTTGCAAGCGGAGATTTGTTAATTGAAACATTCAACACAAAACAAGGCAGTTCCCTAATGAAGCTAAAACGCATGCATGATATTGAGATTGAAGCTTCGATCCCAGTATCCATGAACTCGTGTCGGGGGGTTGCCTCCCATCGCGATTTTGTGGATATGACGGAAGACGAAATCATTGATAACATGTATGATCAGGGCGTCATTGGGGCTCGTAAGATCACTAAATTCGTTGACGGCGCGAGAAGGAACACTGCTTCAGTTACTCTAACTTTTGCTGTTGCCAAGTTGCCTGATAGAGTGGATGTAGGATACGAGCGGGTTCCCGTTCGTCCCTATATTCCAAACCCTCTTCGGTGCTTTAAATGTCAACTCTATGGTCACCACGGAAATGCTTGTCGTTCGGTTCACTCTTTTTGTGGTAAGTGTGCTTGCGAAGGTCATTCGTCGGAACAGTGTTCGTCATTGGTAGAGAAGTGTCGTAACTGTTCAGAAGCTCACTCTACTTTCTCGCGGGATTGTCCTGCTTGGAAGCTGGAGAAAGAGGTCTGTACCGTTAAGGCAGTCGAAGGCATCTCGTACTTTGACGCGAGGAAGCGAGTGAAGGAGGCGCACGTCGCGCCTTCTTCAGGCGTTTCATACGCGGCAAGCGTACAGATGCGTCCAGTGATGAAGTCTGTTTCGATTCAGACTGAACCTCTGCCGGCTGCACCTGCCCAAGCTGTTTCTCTTTCTACGAATACCTCATCTACTCCTCCAACACCTACTATCATGAAAACAACCACACCTGCCTCTTCCTCCTCCCCCTCCTCCTCCTCCACCTCCTCCTCCACCACCACCTCTACCTCCTCCTCCTCCTCCTCCTCCACTAATACCAAATATGCCTCTGCTGTCTCTACCACTCCAGCTAAGAAGACAGAAAAGAATGACAAGGATAACATTAAATATAATTACACAAAATTAGAACGCAATTCCTCCTCTCATGTCATCCCAGCTCCCGCGCCATCGAGGAGGGGCTCTCACGCTCGCTCCCTCTCGACCAGCTCCGGGGAGTTAACTATTGACGAACCGATGCAGATCTCCTCTTGCAAGGGCCGAGAGAGGTCCCCGGCTAGCGCCTCCGAGCGCAAAAAAACTAAGAAATACACCCGCCCCCATCGTAACTCTTAAACCATTACGTTCAACGTTTTACAGTGGAACTGTAGAAGTATTCGGAATAAACTTCCATATTTGTCACTTTTAGTGAACTTACACAGGCCGTCCGTTATTTGCCTACAAGAGACGATGCTGGAGGATCATCCTGATCCTTCAGTACTAAAACACTACCATGCGTACAGAAGACACGACGGTCACGGCGTGGCCGTATACACACATAAAACACTACCACACACAGAAGTGACGTTGGATACCACTCTGGAGGCAGTCGCGTGCAGAGTAAAATTCAATGGCACGTATCTGGCTATCTGTTCTCTCTACTTACCTCCCAATACACCTATTGCTGATGATGACTTAAGGTCGTTATTTCGCCAGCTTCCAGGCAACAAGCTGGTTTTGGGCGACTTTAACGCCCATCATCAGCAATGGGGCAGTGAGAGGTCAAGTGTACGTGGGGAACAGATTGTTAACATTCTCCTACAGACAAACCTCTGTTTTCTGAACAATGGTTGTGCGACTCGTGTAGACGATCGGACAGGTAACGCGACTGCCATTGACTTGTCATTGGCCTCGCCAAATATGTTCTCTGACTTCTCTTGGGAGGTCAGCGACGACGCACACGGAAGTGACCACCTACCAATCTGCATTTCTTACGCACGCGACGTTGCCACTATCCCTCCTCCACCTAAATTTAATTTTAAGAAAGCAGATTGGGCAACCTTCCGTGTGATCGCCGATATGGATATATCTGGCGAGGACACTGACACAATGGTTAGCAACGCAACACAATCCATTTTACACGCCGCTGAGGCATGTATTCCGAAAACTTCTACAATTCACACAAAGCATGGAGTTCCATGGTGGACAACGGATTGCCGACAAGCACTTCGTGAGCGTAATAGGCGATACAGGTATTTCAGCCAGCAGCCCAGTCAAGATAATTTCATAGCCTATAAAAAGGCAAGGGCTCAGGCAAGGAAAGTCATCCTTCAAGCTAAGAGGGGCTCTTTCAGAGAGTTCACGTCATCAGTAAGCCGTACAACCCCGCTAGGACAGGTATGGAACACAGTCCATGTCCTCAGCGGGAAAAAAACAACCACTCCGATAACCACATTCATCACCAACGGGGATGCTACAGACACCCCCCCAGCTATTGCCAACACCTTAGCCCGGCAATTTGAACAGGCGAGTAGCTCCGCCTCGTTCCACCCTGCCTTCCTTCCCCGGAAGGAGGCAGCAGAACAAACAGTCCCAAACTTTGCCACAGGAGGCGTAAACACTGATTACAACTCAGAGTTTACGCCGGATGAACTCCTCCTTGCCCTGAAATCCTGTAAAGGCTCCAGTCCTGGTCCAGATCAAATATCATACAGCATGCTCCAACATCTCGGCCCTAGTTCACTTTCTAAATTACTCTCCCTTTATAATAGAATCTGGACCACTCACACCTTCCCCCAATCTTGGCACTTTGCTCACGTTATCCCAATACCCAAAAAGACTGGTCGCCTTACGGACCCCAGTGCGTTTCGCCCTATTGCGCTCACGAGCTGTCTCTGTAAGGTCATGGAACGCATGATTAACAAAAGGCTATTTTTTGTTTTAGAAGCAAAAGGTGTGTTAAGTGGTCAACAATCGGGTTTTCGTAAATACCGAAGCACGATGGACCATTTAATGCACCTGGAGCATTGCATTTCAGAGGCTTTCGCCAAAAAAGAATTCATGATAGGAGTGTTCTTGGACATTCACAAAGCCTTCGACATGACATGGCGACACGGTATCCTCATGAAACTCCATGCTCACGGTTTAAGAGGTAACTTGCCCATTTTTGTTTATAATTTCTTACAGGACAGAACTTTCTCTGTCAAGCTTCCCGGTAACGTATTCTCGGGCATTTATGTCCAGGAAAATGGGGTGCCACAGGGTAGTGTTCTTAGTCCTACTTTATTTTGTGTTATGATTAATGATATTCTGTCATCAACTCCTGTCCCAAGAAATCTTAAATACTCGCTCTATGCTGACGACTGTGCGTTATGGCATTCGTCGCCAAATGCGCAGTTCTCGGCTGGACGGATTCAAATTGCTCTTGACTCCGTCCAACAGTGGGCCTCTCTGTGGGGATTTAAGTTTTCTGTTTCAAAGTGTATCGGTGTAGTTTTCACTCAACGTAAAATTCCCGCTTTGCATATTTCTCTTCAAGGCCAGCCGATACCGTTTCAAAATTCAGTTAAGTTCTTGGGTCTGCATTTTGACAGCAGACTCAATTGGAAAACACACATAAACAATTTATTAGTTCGTTGCCATAAAAAAGTCAATGTCCTAAAATACCTATCAGGTACTTCTTGGGGAGCAGACAGAAAATCTTTATTAATGGTGTACAAGTCCTTAATTCGTTCTCACTTAGACTATGGCTCACCGGTGTATGGGTCAGCGTCGGACGCAACACTGAGGAGGCTGGATGTATTTCAGAATGCATGTCTGCGAATGTGTCTTGGAGCCCTACGGTGTACACGCGTGGGGCGTTTGGAGGTTGAGGCCAATATACCACCACTAAGTATGCGACGGGACGGCCTATTACTGGCATACGGCCTGTCAACGGCCCGGAAGACTCCACTCGGTCTCATGGCAGCTACTGTTATTAAGCAGCACCACCATCTCCACACTGGTCGACACCGCCCACTAGCTGTCCGCCTTCACACTTTATGCCAGAAGTGTGAAGTGGACCTTGACGGTGTTGACCAGCTTGTGCTACCAACAACAGCCCTTTGGGAGCCCAAAGCCAACACCATTACAAAATGGCTACCCAAGCACAAGCCTGCCATGACCGAGGTGGAGATAGGATATCACTTCCGGGCTCTCGTCGCTAGCCTCCCTCCCACGCTCCACCTGTACACTGACGGCTCCAAGTCGAATGAATGTGTGGGTGCTAGTGTTTGGTCGCGTGAATGTGCCCTCAGGTTCCGTCTACCCTCCCATACATCGGTTTTTTCCTCAGAACTTTTTGCAATTGATAAAGCCATAGATTATGCACTAAATTCAAATCATAACGTAATTGTCATTTTCACGGACTCTATGTCAGCCCTTCAGGCGATAGGGTCAGGGCGCACGGATGCCAATGAAATCCAAGGCAACATCATTAATAAGTTAAATTCACGCCGTAAGTCTTTCTCTTTGTTTTGGGTGCCTGGTCATTCGCGTATTTACGGGAATGAGCAGGCTGACATGCTGGCTAGGTCCGCTGCAGAGCTCGAGGGAGCGTGGAACCTCCGTCGCGATCTGCAGTCATGTCTCTCGGCTGCAAAATCATCAGTTTACCTCCTGTGCCAAAGTCACTGGGACAACCTCCATCTTACCACAATAAAACCCATCCTAGGCGAGTGGGCTTCCTCCAACCGCCCCACAAGGCGTCAGGAGGTAGTCCTCGGACGCCTCAGGATGGGCTGCACCCTACCCACCCACATGCTCCCCTACATCGCCCACGCCTTCCCACCCCAATGCATCACCTGTCACACTACCCTCTCTATCGACCACATCCTGCTTCACTGTGTGCGTTATCGGGAGGCGCGACGGTCCCTCGCAGCTTGCTGTGAGGCCCGCCGCCTTCCGATGACGCAGACCACCCTTCTGGGTGACCAGCATCCGGATGTGGTCGATAACCTGATGATTTTCCTGGCCGAGACCAACTTAATCAAAGAGTTATGACTTACTTGTATATTCCAATGTTTTTCTTTTTTATTGATGACACTTTGTATATACTGCACTTTCTTTTATTATAAATATGTTTTGAATGAATGATTATGTGTCTAGCGTGGATGTTATGCACCTATCCCCAAATTTATTGTAAATACGTATTCGTACGTATCCTCCCCCATTATATGTATGTATCATTTTTGTCCCCTACTTTCCCTGACTAATGACTTTAGTTTTTGCCTTAGGTTTAGGCTCCCAAGTATGAATGTGTATGCATGATGCGTGACTGGAATTGTATGAATATATTTTTATTTTAGTTTTTTTCTATGTACAAATATAAAATGGATAAAATAAAAAAATAAAAATAAAAATAAATCAAAAAATCAAACAAACAAACAAACAAACAAACAAACATGTAAATAAATTAAAGGGAAAAAAAGAAAATAAATAAATAAAAAATAAATAAATTGATAAACAAATAAAAAATAAATAAAATAAAATAATACAAAAAAAAAAAAAAAAACAAGTTCAAAATGTAATTTATATGGCCTAATAGCCAATGCCATGGCTGATGGCAAAAAAAAAAAAAAAAAAAAAAAAAAAACGTAGACTACAGCGCACCCGTCCTCACCTCGCTCTCCCCCAGCCAGCAGGCGCGGCTGGAGGTAGTGCAGAACAGCGCGATGAGGACCATGCTGGGGGCGCCAAGGTGGTGCAGCGCCTGCGTGATGCAGAGTGAGGCCAAACTGGTGCCCCTCGCCACCAGGGTGGACTACATCGCGACCTGCCATGTGACCCGGATCCTTCACCGCGACGCGGAGGGCCTCGTGCAGCGGAGGCTCCGGATGGCCGTGGCACAGGACAACGAGTGCCTCCGTGGTAATCCATGGCTCGCCAACACCTCACGGGCCGCTAGCGTCCTCGGCTGCGTGGAAAGTTGGCCCTGGCAGTGGCAGGAGGCCGATGTCCCCGCCCCCACCTTCCGCGCCCCGCCCCCGTGGGAGCCACCCGTCGCGGAATTCACCGCTACATCCCTTCCAGCCAGCAAGGCCCTTTGCATCCCCCAGGAGATGCAGCAGTGCGCTCTCATGGCCATGGAGGAGATCACGGAGCCGGGCGGTGCTGTTTACTTCACCGACGGCTCTGTGGATCCTGAGCACGGTACGTCGGGCGCCGCGGCCGTCACCGGGGGCACGCAGTTATCGTGGAGGACGTCGGATCACTGTTCTTCCCTCCAGACCGAGTTGGTGGCCATCCTCCACGCCCTCGAGCACGCCCACCGTCGACCAGAGGCGACGGTGTTCATCTACACAGACTCCCTGGCCGCGCTGGAGGTCCTGCAGCAGCCACACCACAGCGACAACGTGCGGCTCGTCACCTCCATACTGGGCAGCCTGCAGAGTCTGATCGCGCAGGGGAGGCGGGCCAGGCTGCACTGGATTCCCAGCCACGTGGGGATTCGGGGCAACGAGGCTGCGGACGAGGCCGCCAAACGAGCCGCCGCAGGCCCCACCATCACCAGGCACGTGCCGCCCAGCCGGCAGCAGGTGAAGGCGCGGGCGAGGCGAACCGCGGCCCAACACACCCATCAGAGGCACCAGGAGCTGGAGGCCAGCAAGAGGCAGGCGGCCTGGTACACCGCCGCCACGGACTACCTCCCCCTCGATGCCGCCCGACAACAGCCCAGAGAGGACGGCGTGCTGCTACAGCGCGTCAGGCTCGGGTACTGCACCCGGGAACAGCTGGGCGAGGACTTTGAGGGACAGGAGTGTGCCCACTGCGGAAGGCACAGCCGTCTTCCGTTGGTGCACTACCTCCTGTCCTGCCCCGCCACCGCCCGCCTAGGACCGGTGCCAGCTGCAGCCGCTCAACCTGCCGCCGGCGGCCTCTTGAGCGGGCGCGAGGTGAAGGCTGCCCTCCTGGTCCGTCACACCCCCCCAGACCTGTTGTTGGAGGTGCTCAGAGCAGCACCTCCTCCCCGCTGACCACTGCTGCCCCACCCCGCCACACCACCACGTGTCCCTCTTGGAGCGGGACAGGCACTCCCTCACTGGCGGGCCGACGCCCGCATTGTACTGTGCAAATTTATATATATTGACCTTATGTATGTGATTTTGTACTTGTACAATAAACCTAAACAAACAAACAAACACGTAGTTATTAATTCGTTATATAATAACTTATCCCACAATTACTTATAATTTTTTGGGAATGTGACCATAGTTCACATATATAAGACATAAATAATGCTACATCATGATCATGTAGTAAATGAAAATATTTACCCTTCAAAAACTTACTTGTTTTCTTGGATAAGTATTTTTTATAGATGACTAAACTAGGAAATAATGACTGATAATATGCATTATATATACTTTTTGTTATGCTTTTAACAAAATGATAAAGCAGTAATTTGTGATATATTCACACACAAACATCTATTTTTTCTCATTTAATATTTATCTATCAGAGAGAGAGAGAGAGAGAGACTCAGACAATTTTTCGTTCATGGTCACGACACTAAGTATTCATTGACCACAATAATTGATTACAAATTTCTTATTTTCACTCAGCACACACACGGTCACACACACACAAACATACTATATATACACACACACAAAACAAACTTCATGCTTTTAACAACAAAAAAATGATAATGCAGTAATTTGTAATATTTTATATACAAATTAAAAACTGTATAAACTATAACTTATATAACTTTCTTAGAAAATATTTGTATATATGCTTTAGAAAATTTAATGTAAAAAATAGCATTTGTTATATGAAGAAATTTTTCTCCACGTCATTACTCAGACTGAGCCCAGACACGGTACTGTGTACTTGCTGTCCTGCCGCTATTGTCTTTCACCTTCGGGTGTTATTTGCATTTTGACGGCCCCTCAGGTCTAGGATTAGCTACATAAATATAGGTGTCCCTCTACCCATGTACTGAGTTTTTTACCTCATTGTCCTCACCTTAGTGACAACAGTAAGTGTCTGTTGTCAGGTGGTCAGATTGTCCCTCCTCTCTCACCTACGGAGTGTCCGCCTCAGTGAGCGTGCTTTTGGGGTGAATTAACACCGATCGGCCCCCCTAGAGTGGTTTGGCAAGACAATCTGACGCTAGGAAACTCCTCCCTGGTGTCCTCCCGCTTGTGTCCCGCTCCCCTCCTGCAGGAGGGGGGTGTACCCCATGGCTGACGCCGCCTCCCCCCCTCCCCCCTCCAGGGGGAGGGAGGGTCCAGACCGACCACCTCTAACGAACACACGGCCCATCTCCCATGACAAAGCTACTTATGTGACTCTAAAATCTAAGACCCAGACCCGCCTCTCTACTGTAAATTCATTTATAATTAAAAAAGTTATTGATGTAAACATTAGTACTGTTGCCAATGTCAAAAAACTTGCAAGCGGAGATTTATTAATTGAAACATTCAACACAAAACAAGTCAGTTCCCTAATGAAGCTACAACGCATGCATGATATTGAGATTGAAGCTTCGATCCCAGTATCCATGAACTCGTGTCGGGGGGTTGCCTCCCATCGCGATTTTGTGGATATGACGGAAGACGAAATCATTGATAACATGTATGATCAGGGCGTCATTGGGGCTCGTAAGATCACTAAATTCGTTGACGGCGCGAGAAGGAACACTGCTTCAGTTACTCTAACTTTTGCTGTTGCCAAGTTGCCTGATAGAGTGGATGTAGGATACGAGCGGGTTCCCGTTCGTCCCTATATTCCAAACCCTCTTCGGTGCTTTAAATGTCAACTCTATGGTCACCACGGAAATGCTTGTCGTTCGGTTCACTCTTTTTGTGGTAAGTGTGCTTGCGAAGGTCATTCGTCGGAACAGTGTTCGTCATTGGTAGAGAAGTGTCGTAACTGTTCAGAAGCTCACTCTACTTTCTCGCGGGATTGTCCTGCTTGGAAGCTGGAGAAAGAGGTCTGTACCGTTAAGGCAGTCGAAGGCATCTCGTACTTTGACGCGAGGAAGCGAGTGAAGGAGGCGCACGTCGCGCCTTCTCCAGGCGTTTCATACGCGGCAAGCGTACAGATGCGTCCAGTGATGAAGTCTGTTTCGATTCAGACTGAACCTCTGCCGGCTGCACCTGCCCAAGCTGTTTCTCTTTCTACGAATACCTCATCTACTCCTCCAACACCTACTATCATGAAAACAACCACACCTGCCTCTTCCTCCTCCCCCTCCTCCTCCTCCACCTCCTCCTCCACCACCACCTCTACCTCCTCCTCCTCCTCCTCCTCCTCCTCCACTAATACTAAATATGCCTCTGCTGTCTCTACCACTCCAGCTAAGAAGACAGAAAAGAATGACAAGGATAACATTAAATATAATTACACAAAATTAGAACGCAATTCCTCCTCTCATGTCATCCCAGCTCCCGCGCCATCGAGGAGGGGCTCTCACGCTCGCTCCCTCTCGACCAGCTCCGGGGAGTTAACTATTGACGAACCGATGCAGATCTCCTCTTGCAAGGGCCGAGAGAGGTCCCCGGCTAGCGCCTCCGAGCGCAAAAAAACTAAGAAATACACCCGCCCCCATCGTAACTCTTAAACCATTACGTTCAACGTTTTACAGTGGAACTGTAGAAGTATTCGGAATAAACTTCCATATTTGTCACTTTTAGTGAACTTACACAGGCCGTCCGTTATTTGCCTACAAGAGACGATGCTGGAGGATCATCCTGATCCTTCAGTACTAAAACACTACCATGCGTACAGAAGACACGACGGTCACGGCGTGGCCGTATACACACATAAAACACTACCATACACAGAAGTGACGTTGGATACCACTCTGGAGGCAGTCGCGTGCAGAGTGAAATTCAATGGCACGTATCTGGCTATCTGTTCTCTCTACTTACCTCCCAATACGCCTATTGCTGATGATGACTTAAGGTCGTTATTTCGCCAGCTTCCAGGCAACAAGCTGGTTTTGGGCGACTTTAACGCCCATCATCAGCAATGGGGCAGTGAGAGGTCAAGTGTACGTGGGGAACAGATTGTTAACATTCTCCTACAGACAAACCTCTGTCTTCTGAACAATGGTTGTGCGACTCGTGTAGACGATCGGACAGGTAACGCGACTGCCATTGACTTGTCATTGGCCTCGCCAAATATGTTCTCTGACTTCTCTTGGGAGGTCAGCGACGACGCACACGGAAGTGACCACCTATCAATCTGCATTTCTTACGCACGCGACGTTGCCACTATCCCTCCTCCACCTAAATTTAATATTAAGAAAGCAGATTGGGCAACCTTCCGTGTGATCGCCGATATGGATATATCTGGCGAGGACACTGACACAATGGTTAGCAACGCAACACAATCCATTTTACACGCCGCTGAGGCATGTATTCCGAAAACTTCTACAATTCACACAAAGCATGGAGTTTCATGGTGGACAACGGATTGCCGACAAGCACTTCGTGAGCGTAATAGGCGATACAGGTATTTCAGCCAGCAGCCCAGTCAAGATAATTTCATAGCCTATAAAAAGGCAAGGGCTCAGGCAAGGAAAGTCATCCTTCAAGCTAAGAGGGGCTCTTTCAGAGAGTTCACGTCATCAGTAAGCCGTACAATCCCGCTAGGACAGGTATGGAACACAGTCCATGTCCTCAGCGGGAAAAAAACAACCACTCCGATAACCACACTCATCACCAACGGGGATGCTACAGACACCCCCCCAGCTATTGCCAACACCTTAGCCCGGCAATTTGAACAGGCGAGTAGCTCCGCCTCGTTCCACCCTGCCTTCCTTCCCCGGAAGGAGGCAGCAGAACAAACAGTCCCAAACTTTGCCACAGGAGGCGTAAACACTGATTACAACTCAGAGTTTACGCCGGATGAACTCCTCCTTGCCCTGAAATCCTGTAAAGGCTCCAGTCCTGGTCCAGATCAAATATCATACAGCATGCTCCAACATCTCGGCCCTAGTTCACTTTCTAAATTACTCTCCCTTTATAATAGAATCTGGACCACTCACACCTTCCCCCAATCTTGGCACTTTGCTCACGTTATCCCAATACCCAAAAAGACTGGTCGCCTTACGGACCCCAGTGCGTTTCGCCCTATTGCGCTCACGAGCTGTCTCTGTAAGGTCATGGAACGCATGATTAACAAAAGGCTATTTTTTGTTTTAGAAGCAAAAGGTGTGTTAAGTGGTCAACAATCGGGTTTTCGTAAATACCGAAGCACGATGGGCCATTTAATGCACCTGGAGCATTGCATTTCAGAGGCTTTCGCCAAAAAAGAATTCATGATAGGAGTGTTCTTGGACATTCACAAAGCCTTCGACATGACATGGCGACACGGTATCCTCATGAAACTCCATGCTCACGGTTTAAGAGGTAACTTGCCCATTTTTGTTTATAATTTCTTACAGGACAGAACTTTCTCTGTCAAGCTTCCCGGTAACGTATTCTCGGGCATTTATGTCCAGGAAAATGGGGTGCCACAGGGTAGTGTTCTTAGTCCTACTTTATTTTGTGTTATGATTAATGATATTCTGTCATCAACTCCTGTCCCAAGAAATCTTAAATACTCGCTCTATGCTGACGACTGTGCGTTATGGCATTCGTCGCCAAATGCGCAGTTCTCGGCTGGACGGATTCAAATTGCTCTTGACTCCGTCCAACAGTGGGCCTCTCTGTGGGGATTTAAGTTTTCTGTTCCAAAGTGTATCGGTGTAGTTTTCACTCAACGTAAAATTCCCGCTTTGCATATTTCTCTTCAAGGCCAGCCGATACCGTTTCAAAATTCAGTTAAGTTCTTGGGTCTGCATTTTGACAGCAGACTCAATTGGAAAACACATATAAACAATTTATTAGTTCGTTGCCATAAAAAAGTCAATGTCCTAAAATACCTATCAGGTACTTCTTGGGGAGCAGACAGAAAATCTTTATTAATGGTGTACAAGTCCTTAATTCGTTCTCACTTAGACTATGGCTCACCGGTGTATGGGTCAGCGTCGGACGCAACACTGAGGAGGCTGGATGTATTTCAGAATGCATGTCTGCGAATGTGTCTTGGAGCCCTACGGTGTACACGCGTGGGGCGTTTGGAGGTTGAGGCCAATATACCACCACTAAGTATGCGACGGGACGGCCTATTACTGGCATACGGCCTGTCAACGGCCCGGAAGACTCCACTCGGTCTCATGGCAGCTACTGTTATTAAGCAGCACCACCATCTCCACACTGGTCGACACCGCCCACTAGCTGTCCGCCTTCACACTTTATGCCAGAAGTGTGAAGTGGACCTTGACGGTGTTGACCAGCTTGTGCTACCAACAACAGCCCCTTGGGAGCCCAAAGCCAACACCATTACAAAATGGCTACCCAAGCACAAGCCTGCCATGACCGAGGTGGAGATAGGATATCACTTCCGGGCTCTCGTCGCTAGCCTCCCTCCCACGCTCCACCTGTACACTGACGGCTCCAAGTCGAATGAATGTGTGGGTGCTAGTGTTTGGTCGCGTGAATGTGCCCTCAGGTTCCGTCTACCCTCCCATACATCGGTTTTTTCCTCAGAACTTTTTGCAATTGATAAAGCCATAGATTATGCACTAAATTCAAATCATAACGTAATTGTCATTTTCACGGACTCTATGTCAGCCCTTCAGGCGATAGGGTCAGGGCGCACGGATGCCAATGAAATCCAAGGCAACATCATTAATAAGTTAAATTCACGCCGTAAGTCTTTCTCTTTGTTTTGGGTGCCTGGTCATTCGCGTATTTACGGGAATGAGCAGGCTGACATGCTGGCTAGGTCCGCTGCAGAGCTCGAGGGAGCGTGGAACCTCCGTCGCGATCTGCAGTCATGTCTCTCGGCTGCAAAATCATCAGTTTACCTCCTGTGCCAAAGTCACTGGGACAACCTCCATCTTACCACAATAAAACCCATCCTAGGCGAGTGGGCTTCCTCCAACCGCCCCACAAGGCGTCAGGAGGTAGTCCTCGGACGCCTCAGGATGGGCTGCACCCTACCCACCCACATGCTCCCCTACATCGCCCACGCCTTCCCACCCCAATGCATCACCTGTCACACTACCCTCTCTATCGACCACATCCTGCTTCACTGTGTGCGTTATCGGGAGGCGCGACGGTCCCTCGCAGCTTGCTGTGAGGCCCGCCGCCTTCCGATGACGCAGACCACCCTTCTGGGTGACCAGCATCCGGATGTGGTCGATAACCTGATGATTTTCCTGGCCGAGACCAACTTAATCAAAGAGTTATGACTTACTTGTATATTCCAATGTTTTTCTTTTTTATTGATGACACTTTGTATATACTGCACTTTCTTTTATTATAAATATGTTTTGAATGAATGATTATGTGTCTAGCGTGGATGTTATGCACCTATCCCCAAATTTATTGTAAATACGTATTCGTACGTATCCTCCCCCATTATATGTATGTATCATTTTTGTCCCCTACTTTCCCTGACTAATGACTTTAGTTTTTGCCTTAGGTTCAGGCTCCCAAGTATGAATGTGTATGCATGATGCGTGACTGGAATTGTATGAATATATTTTTATTTTAGTTTTTTTCTATGTACAAATATAAAATGGATAAAATAAAAAAATAAAAAATAAATAAATAAATAAATAAATCAAACAAACAAACAAACAAACAAACAAACATGTAAATAAATTAAAGGGAAAAAAAGAAAATAAATAAATAAAAAATAAATAAATTGATAAACAAATAAAAAATAAATAAAATAAAATAATACAAAAAAAAAAAAAAAAACAAGTTCAAAATGTAATTTATATGGCCTAATAGCCAATGCCATGGCTGATGGCCAAAAAAAAAAAAAAAAAAAAAAAAAAAAAAAAAAAAAAAAAAAAAAAAAAAAAAAACGTCATTACTCGGGTAAAATTAACCCTCATTAATACCATTTTGAATATAGTGAAATTTTGGGAGTGTGACCATAGTTCACATATATAATAAGACTTATAAATCATGCTACATCATGATCATGTAGTAAATTAAAATAATTACCCTTCAAAAACTTATTTGTTTTCTTTGATAAGTATATTTTTTATAGATGACTAAACTAGGAAATAATGACTGATAATATGCATTATATATGCTTTTAAACAATCCAGTAACTCACATTATAAACACAATACAACGTCCAACTAACGTAACACTCATGTCCTTATCTTTGATGTGCAGCGAGCGCCCGCGACATCCGCCCTAATGGAGGCTCGCCGCATAGCATAGCCTTGTCTTGTCTTGCTTGCTTGCTTACACGTTGTATAGTGTCTTGTCCATAGAACAATGTAACCACACACTGTACTATCCAAAACCTAAAATAATGCCAACCTGTATGTATAATTGTATTGCAAATTATTGTATGCCCTATATGTATGTATTACTGAAAACAAAATGTTAAAATTGTTGTAAAATCAATAAATAGGGGGTGTCCTGTTGGCTCAAGTACACGGGGGTTGGGGCTCCATGACGCGGTGGGTAGACTGGGGCTGCGGCGTCTGCTCTCTCGCGTTCATCCCGAGGGGGAGGTGAACTCTGGTGCTGGGAACGTGATGCCACTCGACTGGGAGGGATGAGACTTGCAGATCTCCACTTTCCCGTCCTTGCCTCCAAACATTGGTGCAATCAAATTAAAAACAAACTAAAATCAATCAGCGCCTGGGTGCCCCAGTGACTTTCTCTTCCCCTAAAGCTCACTTCCTCACCCACCTATTCTTCCTTCTGTCCCCACTTCCCCCTCTCACTAGTCTATATTTATTTATTATTATTAGTGTCTTCAGCTGGGTTATCACCCTTGTCTTTTTAATATATTGTGACTCAATAGGTCACATATATGATAATCCAACAAATTATACTTTTAATTGAGTGTCGATGTTACCGTGTTGGATTTTTATTATAAGAAAACCCCTAGTATTATTTATTTATATATTTTTTGTATTTTTTTTTCTTTTCTTTTCTTATGGTTCTTATAGTAGTAGTAGTAGTAGTAGTAGTGATGGTAGTGGTAGTAGTAGTAGTAGCAGCAGTTATACCTTTTGTTTGCGTGTGGTGATGTGATGTGGCACGTACAAACAAAGGTATAAACAAGGCCACACCTGTCTACCACAATGACACACTTTACCACCACACCAAAAACACACACACACACACACACACACACACACACACACACACACACACACACACACACACACACACACACACACACACACACACACACACACACACACACACACACACACACACACACACACACACACACACACACACACACACAAAACAAACTTCATGCTTTTAACAACAAAAAAATGATAATACAGTAATTTGTAATATTTTATATACAAATTAAAAACTGTATAAACTATAACTTTCTTAGAATATATTTGTATATATGCTTTAGAAAATTTAATGTAAAAAATAGCATTTGTTATATAAAGAAAATTTTCTCTACGTCCTTAGGTGGGTTGATGATGACTCTTCTTTGGATAAATAACACGTATTTTTGGAAATGTGACTCCAAAGTTCACTTATATATATAATAGTGATGGGCATTCCGGCTCTTTTCAGAGAATGAGTCTTTCGTTCTCGTTCACTCAAGAGCCGGCTCCCAAACGGTTCTTTCGGCTCTCAAAATACTTTTTTTGAAGTAGTTCCACATATTCTGTTTATAGCCTTTATAATTTAGAAGGCACTGCACTACACCGACGGCCACCGAGCTGGACCGCGATTCCAGCACGACGACGTGGACCAGGACTGATGTAGGAGGCAGCCCCCATCTCAACCCGGCCAGTCCCGGAGGGATGGAAGGCACTGCACCACACCGACGGCCGCCGAGTGTGGAATTAATGTAAAGTTGTTATATGAATGTATGTATGTATAAATGCACTTGTATGTTTGTTCAAATGTATATTGTATGAAAGAACCCACTATGTACTCACCCCCTGCACAACAGTACGGGTGGTTTTCCTCCGGGCTTGCCCGGTTTCCACTCACACTCAAGTACTGGATGTGACATCAATTGTATTGCAAGTTGAGTTTTCAAATGTGAAGTTGATGTATGAAAGTATGTATATATAAAGACTCATGTATGTTTTCCTCAAATGTAGGTATAAGTATATTATATGTAAGAATTAACTATGTACCCCCCCCTCACAGCAGTACGGGTGGTTTTCCCCCGGGCTGCCCGGTTTCCACCCACACTCATGTGTTGATTGTAACTAATTTCACAACTATTACAACAGCAAGCCGGTCCGCCCGGCACCTTTCACTCTCCTACTATACTTCTGTATTTCCTCTCTTTTTCTTCCTTGTGCACCTTGGTGCACGCTCAACACACACACACACACACACACACACACACACACACACACACACACACACACACACACACACACACACACACACACACACACACACACACACACACACACACACACACACACACACACACACACACACACACACACACACACACACACACACACACACACACACACACACACACACACACACACACACACACCTGCATACCCGATACCGTGCAGGCAAGGAAGTTATGATCTGAATTACCAGTAAGTTCATCTTTCATTATTGTTTGTTCATTATTCTCTCATAAATATACACAACTTATCTTAATTCAGATTAATATAGGAGGCAATATTTTAGTGTTTAGATAAAGGCAAATAATTAACAAAGATGGAAGTATTTACGGTCATTTTAACAATACAGGATAAAAAGTTTCTTGAGTACAACTTTTTTTTTATTAACTGATATAAATAATACGAATAAATGAGGAGCCCAAGTAATAAAAAAGGAAAAGGCTGGATATCACTATTGAACTTACTTTTCCCTTTTACTCATTACCAATTGAACTTGATGAATGGGAAAAGAACACCCATCACAAACAAATAATTAGATGCTCAGGTGTGACTAAATGACATCGGTCCACAGTTTCAAAAACGACAAAATATTCACCTCAATAAATAAGGAGCTGGATACCACAAGCCTGAGAACACCTTATTAACTGAAACATTTTTTTTATTTGCAGTGAAGGCAGGGAAGCTATTTGTGATGCAGGCAAGGAAATTATGATCAGAATTACCAGTACGTTCATCTTTCATTATTGTTTGTTCATTATTCTCTCATAAATATACAAAAGTTACCTTAGATTTAATAAAGAAAGAATCAGTATTATAGTGTATAGATAAAGGCAGTTAATTAACAAAGGTGAGTGCCATATGGCCTTTGTTGCCTGGCACATTTCCCCCCCCCCACATTACAATTACAATTAACAAAGGTGGAATTATTTATGATAATTTTAACAAAAGAGTACACATTTTTAAAAGTACAACTTTATTACCGATGCACATAATATAAATAGATGAGGAGACGTTAAGTAATAAAAAGGAAAAGGCTCGATATCATTGTTGAATGTATTGTTCCTTTTACTCACTTGATGAATGAGGAAAGAACACCCATCACAAACAAACAATTAGAGGGTCAGGTATGACAAGAGGACATAAAAAACATAAGAACATCAACAAATAAGGAGACTGTAAGTGCAGGAAGCCAATTGACTTACACAAGGCAGTCGATCCACACTTTCATAGATGACAAAATATTCA
>JAXIVD010000523.1:30000-102500 GCA_036785275.1 Cancer borealis | reverse complement strand
CGCATCATGCATACACATTCATACTTGGGGCCTGAACCTAAGGCAAAAACTAAAGTCATTAGTCAGGGGAAGTGTGGGACAAAAATGATACATACATACAATGGGGGAGGATACGTACGAATACGTATTTACAATAAACCTGGGGAATAGTGAATGACATTCACGCTAGACACATAATCATTCATTCAAAATATATTTATAATAAGAGAAAGTGCAGTATATACAAAGTGTCAATAATAAAAAAGAAAAACATTGGAATATACAAGTAGGTCATAACTCTTTGATTAAGTTGGTCTCGGCCAGGAAAATCATCAGATTATCGACCACATCAGGATGCTGGTCACCCAGAAGGGTGGTCTGCGTCATCGGAAGGCGGCGAGCCTCACAGCAGGCTGCGAGGGACCGTCGCGCCTCCCGATAACGCACATAGTGAAGCAGGATGTGGTCGATAGAGAGGGTAGTGTGGCAGGTGATGAATTGGGGTGGGAAGGCGTGGGCGATGTAGGGGAGCATGTGGGTGGGTAGGGTGCAGCCCATCCTGAGGCGTCCGAGGACCACTTCCTGACGCCTTGTGGGGCGGTTGGAGGAAGCCCACTCGCCTAGGATGGGTTTTACAGTGGGAAGATGGAGGTTGTCCCAGTGACTTTGCCACAGGAGATAAACTGATGATTTTGCAGCCGAGAGACATGACTGCAGATCGCGACGGAAGTTCCACGCTCCCTCGAGCTCTGCAGCGGACCTAGCCAGCATGTCAGCCTGCTCATTCCCGTAAATACGCGAATGACCAGGCACCCAAAACAAAGAGAAAGACTTACGGCGTGAATTTAGCTTATTAAAGATATTGCCTTGGATTTCATTGGCACCCGTGCGCCCAGACTCTATCGCCTGAAGGGCTGACATAAGAGTCCGTGAAAATGATAATTACGTTGTCATGTCTGGATGGAAGTATCGGATAGTTTAAAGCACAGTTTGTTGAGTGAGTTTTGATAACTTTCTATCTACGTAAATTATTGAATATTATAAGTTTTATCTTATTTAATTATATTGTAAGATTTGTAAATAAATGCTACATCAAGTAGTAAAAGAAAATAGTTACCCTTCAAAAACGTAGGTGTTTTCTTTGATAAAAATCTTTTATATAGATAACTAAACTAGAAAATAATGGCTGATAATATACATTATATATACTTTTTTGTTATGCTTTTAACAACAAAAAACTGATAATGCAGTAATTTGTAATATTTTATATACAAATTAAAAACTGGATAAACTATAACTTATATAACTTTCTTAGAAAATATTTGTATATATGCTTTAGAAAATTTAATGTAAAAAATAGTATTTGTTATATGAAGAAAATTTTCTCCACGTAGTTATTAATTCGTTATATTATAATTTATCCCACAATTACTTACAATTTTTTGGGAATGTGACCATAGTTCACATATATAAGACATAAATAATGCTACATCATGATCATGTAGTAAATGAAAATATTTACCCTTCAAAAACTTACTTGTTTTCTTGGATAAGTTTATTTTTTATAGATGACTACAATACAACGTCCAACTAACGTAACACTCATGTCCTTATCTTTGATGTGCAGCGCGCGCCCGCGACATCCGCCCTAATGGAGGCTCGCCGCATAGCATAGCCTTGTCTTGTCTTGCTTGCTTGCTTACACGTTGTATAGTGTCTTGTCCATAGAACAATGTAACCACACACTGTACTATCCAAAACCTAAAATAATGCCAACCTGTATGTATAATTGTATTGCAAATTATTGTATGCCCTATATGTATGTATAACTGAAAACAAAATGTTAAAATTGTTGTAAAATCAATAAATAGGGGGTGTCCTGTTGGCTCAAGTACACGGGGGTTGGGGCTCCATGACGCGGTGGGTAGGCTGGGGCTGCGGCGTCTGCTCTCTCGCGTTCATCCCGAGGGGGAGGTGAACTCTGGTGCTGGGAACGTGATGCCACTCGACTGGGAGGGATGAGACTTGCAGATCTCCACTTTCCCGTCCTTGCCTCCAAACATTGGTGCAATCAAATTAAAAACAAACTAAAATCAATCAGCGCCTGGGTGCCCCAGTGACTTTCTCTTCCCCTAAAGCTCACTTCCTCACCCACCTATTCTTCCTTCTGTCCCCACTTCCCCCTCTCACTAGTCTATATTTATTTATTATTATTAGCGTCTTCAGCTGGGTTATCACCCTTGTCTTTTTAATATATTGTGACTCAATAGGTCACATATATGATAATCCAACAAATTATACTTTTGATTGAGTGTCGATGTTACCGTGTTGGATTTTTATTATAAGAAAACCCCTAGTATTATTTATTTATATATTTTTTGTATTTTTTTTTCTTTTCTTATGGTTCTTATAGTAGTAGTAGTAGTAGTAGTAGTAGTGATGGTAGTGGTAGTAGTAGTAGTAGCAGCAGTTATACCTTTTGTTTGCGTGTGGTGATGTGATGTGGCACGTACAAACAAAGGTATAAACAAGGCCACACCTGTCTACCACAATGACACACTTTACCACCACACCAAAAACACACACACACACACACACACACACACACACACACACACACACACACACACACACACACACACACACACACACACACACACACACACAAAAAAAAAAAAAAAAAAAAAAAAAAAAAAAAAAAAAAACTTCATGCTTTTAACAACAAAAAAATGATAATACAGTAATTTGTAATATTTTATATACAAATTAAAAACTGTATAAACTATAACTTTCTTAGAATATATTTGTATATATGCTTTAGAAAATTTAATGTAAAAAATAGCATTTGTTATATAAAGAAAATTTTCTCTACGTCCTTAGGTGGGTTGATGATGACTCTTCTTTGGATAAATAACACGTATTTTTGGAAATGTGACTCCAAAGTTCACTTATATATATAATAGTGACGGGCATTCCGGCTCTTTTCAGAGAATGAGTCTTTCGTTCTCGTTCACTCAAGAGCCGGCTCCCAAACGGTTCTTTCGGCTCTCAAATACTTTTCTTGAAGTAGTTCCACCGCCGCAATCCACCCCCAAGAAGGCCGCCCGAAATCTCGGGCGTGAGTTGGTTCACGCTGGCGAGGACCACAGTGAAATTAGTGATTGTGATAGTGATAGCGGGGCGAGCGAGCCCCCTCCAGTGATCGACCTCTCCTCGAACGAGGGGCGCCAGGAGGGCGAACAAGGTCAAGTGGGCGCAGAGCAGGGCGATGGCTGGACCCTAGTGGGAAGGAACGGCCGAGCTGCCCTCCACCAGATCCCCCCGCGGCCCAAGTTCAAGCTGGGCTCCCTCGGGGACCACGAGACCGCCTATCAGGCCATCACGGCGCTGGAGGAGGAGTACCCTGCACTGAAGATGGAGGTAAGGCCCAACCTCAAGGCGGAGTACGTCCTCACCCCCAAGGACGAGGCCTCCGCGACCTTCCTACGACGACTCGCCGAGGAAGGAAACAGGGTGCTCCTCCTTGACCCCAACCTGAGGAGGCACAAGGTGGTGCTTCAGCGCTACCCCCTTGACCTCCCCCTCGACGCTGTGAGGAACCACGCCAACGTGCTGTCCGCCACGCGACTACGAGCCACGCGGGACAACATCCCCACCAGGCAAGTGTTGGTCGAGCTACAGGGGCCGCCGCCTGCCAAGCTAGACCTGGGCTGCTGGGGCTCGTACACCCTGCGAGGCTATCAAGGCGAGCCTGTCAGGTGCTACAGGTGCCAGAGATTCAACCACCTGCAGGTAAGGTGGGCCCACTCAGCCAGGGGCGGGGTGTGCAGCGGGTCTCACCCGACGGAGGAGTGCATTGGTCGACACAAGGCCAATGAACCCACCACAGCCAAGTGCCCCAACTGCGGGAAAAAGCATCAGGCTTGGAACCCGCAGTGCCCTGAGAGACTCCGAAGGATGCGGAGGCCCCCCCAGCGACAACAGCATCAACAGGAGCAACCACGTGGCGGCCCCCAGCACCCACAGAGACGAGAACCACCACACGACCAGCAACAGCGCGAGCAACAGCGGCAACACCGCTCTGTTCCCGCCCTGCCGCATGAAAGACCAGCCTGGGTCAGCCAGGCTCCCCCCACCCGGGACCCCACCCCCTCCCAGGCCAGGACAGATGGGAGACAGCCACCGCCCGGTAACGAGGCCGCCGCCGCCGTTAATCCCCCAGCACAGCCACTCTCCCAGAGACAAAATGGCGCCAGGTCCCGCCGCCGCCGTGGCCGCCCACGCAGCAGCAGCCAACGGCGCCAGACCCAGCCTAACAAAGCCCCTGCCGCAACCTCCGCGACGCCGCCAGTGGAGCTTCGCACGGCACCACCCGCGGCATCGCCTACAGCACCGTCTACGGCATCGCAGGCGGATAGCGGGCGCCCCACGGGTGCCTTGGGCGAGGAAATGCGTGGCCTGGTGCGTGTGATCGTGGAGAGGCTGGTGGAGGAGGTGAGGCGACTCATCCTCAGCCGGCCGGAACTCATCGCCCAGGAAGACGTGGGCGAGCTTCTCCTCCAGGAAGCGGCGGCCGTCATCACAGGAGGCGCCTGTCATCCCCCGACAAGACAGAGGGAGCTCGAGCAGCGGCCCACGCCACCAGCGGACCAACCTCGTCAAGATGGAGGGGCACAGTAACGCCACGACCACTCGCGCGGCGCCGCCGGCGGCCGCCCCCAAGCTCCAAATCCTACAGTGGAACGTGCAGGGACTCCGCCCCAAACGACACCAGGTGCTACAGGCCGTGGTCGAGGAAGACCTCGACGTGGTCCTCCTTCAGGAGACACTGGCACCAGCCGACTTTGAATGGAGGGTGGCGGGATACACTCTCCACTCGCTGGCCGCCACGCCTGGGGGCGCCCGCGGCTGCTTGGCACTGGTGAGGAGCGCCATCCCGCACCGAAGGGTTCGCCAACCAGTGCACTGCGGGGACGGTGTGGAGGCCTTAGCGCTGGAGCTAAAGGTAGGAGGTGTCTCGCTCACGGTGTACAACCTGTACAGGAGCCACAGACACCTCTTGGAGGCGGGGGAACTGCTTGGGTTGGCCGAGCACTCCAGCCTCCTGGTGGCGGGCGACTTCAACGCCCACCACCCCGTACTGCAGTCAGTGTCTCCCACCAACGAGACGGGCCGCCACCTTGCAGTGCTGCTCGAGGAGCTCCCTCACGTCAGGCTCCTCAACACTGGGGAGCCCACCCACACCCGGGGAGGACGGCTAGACCTCACCTTCGCGTCAGGTGACCTGACACCTGGCGCTACTTGGCAGGTGCATCCCACCCTCACCAGTGATCACTACGCCACCCTCACCACCCTGGCGGTGGCGCCGCCCGTCCCGCAGCGACCACCACCACGTTGGGACGTTAGGAGAGCCGACTGGGCCAGGTTTCAGGCCGGCCTGAACGAGTGGTGGACCGCCTACGAGCTGCCGGGAGACCTGCACCGACAGGAGAGGGACCTGACGGCGGCCATTCAGAGGGCAGCCGACGCCGCCATCCCCAAGACCTCCCCAGGCCGCCGCCGCCGCCCGGACTGGTGATTCTACTGCGAGGAGGTGAGAGAACACAACCATCGCGTCAACATCCACCGCAAGCTGTACAGGAAGCAGCCAAACCCCACCACCCTGAGGCTGCTGCAGGAGGTTGTGAACCGCGCTCGGGTGGTGTCTCAGCGAGCCAAGGAGGCAAAGTGGCTGCAGTGGTGCGCCACCTTCAGCCAGCACACCTCCCTAGGCCAGCTGTGGAGGAGTGTGCGTACCGCCACGGGTGCCGCCCCTCCCCGCCCTGCAGCCCACCCACACCCGGAGCAGGAGGCGGAGAGGATCGTGGACACCTTCACCGAGCGAGACTCCAGCACCCAGCTCCCTCCCCGCACGCGCCACCTCCAGCAGCAGCTGCGGCCACTCCACGACGAGGCGGTGAGGGACGCCTGCGAGGGACCTGACGCCGCTGACGTGCCTTTCACCCACCAGGAACTGGCCAGGACACGGAGGAAAGGACGCGACACGGCCCCGGGGGCAGACGGAGTGACGTACTTGATGCTGGCTCATGTTGGGCCAGCCGGGGACGCCGCGCTGCTGTCCCTGCTAAATGAGTCCTGGCTGGCGGGCCGCCTGCCTCCCGCGTGGAAAGAGGCGGACATCCAACCAATCCCCAAGCCCCGGGAACCCGCCAAGCTGAGGCCCATCTCCCTCACCAGCTGCGCCGCCAAAACCGCCGAGAGGATGGTGTTGTCCCGCCTGCAGTGGCGCGTGGGTGCCCTCCACCCCCACGTGTTTGGCTTCACCCGCGGTTTAAGCACGGCGGACATCATCATCACCCTCCTGACGCGGGTCAACCACCGCCCCACAGTCGCAGTCTTCCTCGACCTAGAGAAAGCGTTCGAGCTGGCCAGCCCCCACGCCATCCTCGCCGCCCTCGCGGGGAAGGGGGTTCGAGGAAGACTGCTCGCCTGGCTCCGTGACTACCTCCAGCACCGCCGCGCCCGGGTTAAATTCCAGGGCCACAAGTCCAGCTTCCGCGAGCTCGAGAACGGGACGCCCCAGGGCGGCATCCTCAGCCCGTTCCTTTTCAACCTGCTGATGGAGCAGCTGGTTGACCTCCCCTTCCAGGAGGGCACCGTGTTGCTCAGCTACGCGGACGACCTCGCTCTCGTAGTTACCGGGCGGGGCAACCACCTCAGCGGGGCTCAGCGGGCGCTGGACCTCATCACGGCCAAGTGCAAGGAGCTGGGCCTCAAAATCTCATCTGATAAGTCTCGAGCCATGGCCATCAGAGCAGCCACTCCGGCCGACCGGCTGAGCGTCCAGGGCATCGGACTGGCCTGGACTGGCTGCTACCAGTACCTCGGGGTGTGGCTGGACTCACGACTGTCCTTCGCGGCGCAGCTCACATACCTGAGGGAAAGGACGCAGGCCAGGCTGAATGTCATGAGGGCCATGACGCGGCCTGGCGCGGGGGCCACCTACGACGTCCTGCGCTTGTACTACGTGCAGGCGGTGCGCTCCTTGGTAGACTACAGCGCACCCGTCCTCACCTCGCTCTCCCCCAGCCAGCAGGCGCGGCTGGAGGTAGTGCAGAACAGCGCGATGAGGACCATGCTGGGGGCGCCAAGGTGGTGCAGCGCCTGCGTGATGCAGAGTGAGGCCAAACTGGTGCCCCTCGCCACCAGGGTGGACTACATTGCGACCTGCCATGTGGCCCGGATCCTTCACCGCGACGCGGAGGGCCTCGTGCAGCGGAGGCTCCGGATGGCCGTGGCACAGGACAACGAGTGCCTCCGTGGTAATCCACGGCTCGCCAACACCTCACGGGCCGCTAGCATCCTCGGCTGCGTGGAAAGTTGGCCCTGGCAGTGGCAGGAGGCCGATGTCCCCGCCCCCACCTTCCGCGCCCCGCCCCCGTGGGAGCCACCCGTCGCGGAATTCACCGCTACACCCCTTCCAGCCACCAAGGCCTTCTGCATCCCCCAGGAGATGCAGCAGTGCGCTCTCATGGCCATGGAGGAGATCACGGAGCCGGGCGGTGCTGTTTACTTCACCGACGGCTCTGTGGATCCTGAGCACGGTACGTCGGGCGCCGCGGCCGTCACCGGGGGCACGCAGTTGTCGTGGAGGACGTCGGACCACTGTTCTTCCCTCCAGACCGAGTTGGTGGCCATCCTCCACGCCCTCGAGCACGCCCACCGTCGACCAGAGGCGACGGTGTTCATCTACACAGACTCCCTGGCCGCGCTGGAGGTCCTGCAGCAGCCACACCACAGCGACAACGTGCGGCTCGTCACCTCCATACTGGGCAGCCTGCAGAGTCTGATCGCGCAGGGGAGGCGGGCCAGGCTGCACTGGATTCCCAGCCACGTGGGGATTCGGGGCAACGAGGCTGCGGACGAGGCCGCCAAACGAGCCGCCGCAGGCCCCACCATCACCAGGCACGTGCCGCCCAGCCGGCAGCAGGTGAAGGCGCGGGCGAGGCGAGCCGCGGCCCAACACACCCATCAGAGGCACCAGGAGCTGGAGGCCAGCAAGAGGCAGGCGGCCTGGTACACCGCCGCCACGGACTACCTCCCCCTCGATGCCGCCCGACAACAGCCCAGAGAGGACGGCGTGCTGCTACAGCGCGTCAGGCTCGGGTATTGCACCCGGGAACAGCTGGGCGAGGACTTTGAGGGACAGGAGTGTGCCCACTGCGGAAGGCACAGCCGTCTTCCGTTGGTGCACTACCTCCTGTCCTGCCCCGCCACCGCCCGCCTAGGACCGGTGCCAGCTGCAGCCGCTCAACCTGCCGCCGGCGGCCTCTTGAGCGGGCGCGAGGTGAAAGCTACCCTCCTGGTCCGTCACACCCCCCCAGACCTGTTGTTGGAGGTGCTCAGAGCAGCACCTCCTCCCCGCTGACCACTGCTGCCCCACCCCGCCACACCACCACGTGTCCCTCTTGGAGCGGGACAGGCACTCCCTCACTGGCGGGCCGACGCCCGCATTGTACTGTGCAAATTTTATATATATTGACCTTATGTATGTGATTTTGTACTTGTACAATAAACCTAAACAAACAAACACGTCAATTAAGAGGTTCTATAATTATACCCGATTAGTGATGGGCGTTCCGGCTCTTTTCCGAAAACCGAGTCTTTCGTTCTCGTTCACTCAAAAGAGCCGGCTCTTCCGGCTCCCAAACGGCTCTTTCAGCTCTCAAATACTTTTTTATTAAGTAGTTCCACATATTCTGTTTATAGTCTTTATAATTTAGAAGAAATTTCTTAGGATAACTTTGCTAGTTAGCTTTCAATACCTATTGATTTAAGGAAAGGTGAAAAAGCTTTCAAAAAATTTTTAATTTAAACCAAATATTTTTTGTTATCATTAACCGTTGGCGACAGTAGGCTTACTGAGGCACATATGTGGACTTGCCTCGCCTGTTATTTGGCGGACAGACAGACAGACACACACACACACACACACACACACACACACACAAACATACACACACACACACACACACACACAAACATATGATCTATTTTCTTTTTCATTTAATATTTATCTATCAGAGAGAGAGAGAGAGAAAGAGATAGATAGAGAGAGAGAGAGAGAGAGAGAGAGAGAGAGAGAGAGAGAATTTTTCGTTCACACACACACACACACACACACACACACACACACACACGGTCACACATACACACACACAAACATACTATCTATTTTCTTTCTTATTTAACATTTTTATGAGAGAGAGAGAGACTCAGACAATTTTTCGCTCATGGTCACACATACACACACACACGGTCACACACACACACACACACACACACACACAAACATACTATCTATTTTCTTTCTTATTTATTAACATTTATGTATCAGAGAGAGAGAGAGAGAGAGAGAGAGCGCGCGACGGTTGACTGTTATGTAATGCGAGTTTGAGGGGTGGTGGGGTACCCTACCACCCCACAAATTATCAACGTAGTTAACTTGTCTTTTATCGCGTAAATATTAGTCGTACAGAAAAAATGTACTTATGCAAATTGATGTCATTTTAAAAGTTCTATCAAATCATGTAATTGAATCTAACTTTACGCCAAAAACTTTTATTTTTTAATGTTTTCATTATTTATAAACTGTTTACATGTTCTGATGGTCTAAAAAATATATATATTTATTTCCTTATTTTAATTATTCGCAGATTTTTTGACTTAAACTCCATAGTTTTCGTTTTTACAAAACGAAATGTTAAATACTAGTTTGACAAAAATTATGTTAAATAGTTATTTTCTTATCTTCAAAAGGCTTTTCGGCTGGTGTAGTCTGATTTTGAATAACGCTAATAGTTAAGAAAAAAAAATTTCGATGGTCATTTATCATTGAGTTTCATTTTCAATAGAATGAAAAGAAAGCTTGTTTCATTTAACTTCCCTAATTACTCATAATCATTTTACGTCAATTTCATAGTTTTCGAGTTATAAGGAAAAAACCTTAACGATTAGTTTGACAGAAAAAATCCACCTATAATCATTTAAATAATTTTAAAAATCGTATCAGCTAGTGTAGTTATTTTTTTATTTTACTCACAGGTTATGAAAAAAAAAATTTCCTTCATTATATAAAGAGTAATTTCATTTTTAAATGTTGCAACAGAAAGTTGGATTCCTATTCACTCTTTGTCTTTTCGTAGTCATTGTACGTATACCTTATGGTTCTCGAGCTATAATGAGAAAATGAGTTTTGTGTTAAAAAATTAACTATGGAAAAAAATATACTTGATTTGTACGATATGTACACTATTTTGAGACGAGTTCTATAATTTAATTTGACCTCTTAATATTATCAGATTGTCTTCATTTACCGATATGTTGTAGGGAATATTATAGTGTACATTTCACATCATTGGCCTGCCATATACACCATATATTTTCTGAATTATTCATATATATGTGTTTTATGTGTTGAGTTACCCCTCTTTGCTAGAGGCCAAAGCACTTGGAAATACAATTTTCTTTGTTAACTTGAAGGGGTAACTTAACTATTTTACTATATAATTTCTATGAATAGGCTTCATTCTCGTAAGTATTATTATTATTATCATTACTATAATTATTAACAATCGGCAATTTTTGCATTTTGTTAGAAAATTGCAAAAATATGGAAAAACTAGAAAAAAAAAATTAACGGCTCTCAAAAAAATCCCAAACGGCTCTCGAGAAAGATCCGGCTCTTCTCGTTCATCTGGAAGAGCCGGCTCTAAGAACCAACTCGTTCACAAAGCGCCCATCACTATACCCCATATTGAATATTATTTTTTGGGAGTGTGACCATAGTTCACATACAGGACTTATAAATAAGGCTACATCGCCATCATGATCATGTAGTAAATGATAGTGATGGGCGTTCCAGCTCTTTTCCGAGAACCTTTCTTTCGAGAGTCTTTCGTTCTCGTTCACTCAAAAGAGCCGGCTCTTCCGGCTCCCTAACGGCTCTCAAATATTTTATTTTAGTTCCCCATATTCTGTTTATAGTCTTTATAATTTAGAAAGAATTTCTTAGGATAACTTGGCTAGTTAGCTTTCAAAATCTACTGAATTAAGGAAAGGTGAAAAATCTTTAAAAAAAAGTTTGTTCATTTATTTTAATTGAAACAAAATTTATATCAAATCATAGAATAAATCAAGGTAAATTTATACTTTATGCCATTGTGCCACATCTGTACCCACCCACCCCCAGCCCCCCCAGCAAGCTTGGGGGAGCCTGGGGAATCGGGGGTTTTGGGGGGGGAAGCATATGGGAGTGATATATGGCCTTTGAAAAATCTACGGGAATTTCCCTACATTGTGGGAAATTTCCCCAGATTTAACCTAAATTACCCTAACCAATCCTAACCGGGGGGGCTGCGCCCCCCCTGGACCTCCCCCTGTGACACTGTTTCAACCTAACCTAACCTAACCAATCCTAACCGGGGGGGCTGCGCCCCCCCTGGACCCCCCCGCTGACACTTGTAACCTAACCTACCTAACCTATTTATTGGTTGAATTGCAAATTTACCAAGTATAATTTCATAACTCACAATACCTTAAACGAGAGCATGAAGTTCCTGGCTGTGGGGTTATCCTCTACTATTCCTCCAAGGAGCCATACAGTGGGGACACTGAACAGCTGCTGGTAGGACGCCGTGCTCCCTCAGAAAGTCGTACAACAAATCGTTTTTTGAATGAAATTTTGCGATTATTTGCCAATAATCCAATTCACAACCTTGACAACTAACATGAACGGTAGCCATGATACAACTGAGGAGAAAACTGTCTCCTGCCCTATCCTTCCAGGTGTGCCACGTCTACTAGTACATATAGCAAGCTGTGATTGGCGCAGCTGGTGGTGGCAATTAGTGGTGGCACGTCATTGGACAGAGGAAATATAGACAATATAATAACCATCTGTACCAACAGGACCTAATCCCATGCTTGAAACCAAAGCCCTTGATAAAAACAATTGATAGTGTTTGTTTGTTTATTTTGACTTAGAGATACAGTCCAAAAGTGTTCCACATTCACGGACGTATTGCAGTGTTATTATTCATTTCCGACAGGTAGTGTAATCAGTGAAAATGTTGTCAACAGTAACAGCAACAAGCTGAGGGTAGCCATAACCTTCGACTGTTTAATGGCATAAAGTATAGTAATACCTAAATCAAATGTACCTGTTATTTAATTAGGAGGAGGAGGAGGAGGTGGAGGAGGAGGAGGAGGAGGTGGAGGAACAGGAGGAGGAGGATTTTGGAGGAGGAGGAAAAGGTTACAGTCTGTCTTGAAAGATCAGTTTTCTTTTCTGATAATCATTTGTTTCCTTATCTCTTTTTTTCTCTCGTTCTCTCTCTAGTTATCTCTTTCTGTAACACACACACACACACACACACACACACACACACACACACACACACACACACACACACACACACACACACACACACACACACTAATTTGTATATTTCAAATATGTATTATAAATTTATGTTGATCCATATTTGAAAGACAAGGAAATTATGGAATTATTGAACGTGAGAAGGAAAGAAAAAGAGAGAGAAAGAGAGAGAGAGAGAGAGAGAGAGAGAGAGAGAGAGAGAGAGAGAGAGAGAGAGAGAGAGAGAGAGAGAGAGAGAGAGAGAGAGAGAGAGAGAGAGAGAGAGAGAGAGAGAGAGAGAGAGTTACACACACATACACACAGTCATAAGTTTTCGTTTTGGCGCGTCACGCTTTAAACCTAAAGCCTATGAGGTCATTTCATTATTCAAATTCAAGTATTCAAGCGTTTAAGCGTTACACCCCACTCCCCCATCCTAGTAGAAAGTAATACAATTTTATGTATAAGTGAATTGCTTACTTGAAAACGATGTTCATAGGGAGATGGGTGTTGGGCAATCATATATACAATAAATTGAATGCCTATATACGAGTGGCGAAATTTTGCTTAAGAAAGTTGAGAAACAAAGTCAAAAACATTTGTTATCTACACCGCGTGTACACATTTTCACACCTCTGACTTCACCCGACACCAGTCTCAAATCACTCTTAATCTTATCGTCCTGTCCTGTCCTGTATCTAGTACTATCTACAGAATCTCACAAGTGTCTCACACACACACACACACACACACACATATATGATATATTTTCTTTCTCATTTAATATTTATTTATCTATGAGAGAGAGAGAGAGAGAGAGAGAGAGAGAGAGAGAGAGAGAGAGAGAGAGAGAGAGAGAGAGAGAGAAAACAGATAACAGTTATTACGTAACCCCACACCCCAACCCAACCATAAACATATTAATTTTTGTTTTTGTCGTGTAAATATTAAGGCCTCTTCTATTTGTTCCCAATAATCTACTCCGGATTCTGCGCTGAATCCGAATCTGTTTTGGATTAATTGGGTGCAAATAGAACAGCAGAATCTGTTTTGGATTCGCTGGATGAAAACAATAATAATGAGAGGCCAGTCGCTGCCCAGCCGTCACACTAGTCACTTCACCGAGGAAGTGTTGAGAGTTACAATTTTAATTTCCTGATGCATTTAGGGTGACAGCGGCACCCCTAATTATCACCAACCTGCTTATTGTACAATAAAAAAAACTTTATATAACTAAATGTGTTATTGAAAACACCATTAGATTCTTGAAAAGTAGATTCAAGTCTGATGAACCTCGAGGTTAACCGTAACAATGTTACACCTATTATTTCTTTACAAATACTGCTCCATCTATTTATTATAAATATACTATACATAGTGTACTCAACATATCTTTGAAGGTTTTTGACGGTGCTCACCATTATTTACCTCGCAAAACTTCTTTGAAATTATGATAGGTTAGGTTAGGTTGGTTAGGTTATGTCAAGTTATGGTTATGTTAAAGTTGTTAGGTTATGTTATGGTTATGGTTAGGTTCAGTTAGGTTCGATTATATAAGATTTTTACATTTTATCACCCAGAAGTTAGGATTCGCAAATTAGTTTTTTTGGGTGTTTGGGTATTAAAATGTAAAAATCTTATGTAACCGAACCTAACTGAACCGCACCTAACCTAACTTAACATAACCATAACATGACCGCAAACTAACCTAACAACCTTAACCTAACCATAACTTAACCTAACTTAACCAACATAACATAACTTCAAAGACGTTTTACGAGGTAAGTAATGGTGAGCACCGCCTGAAACCTTGACAGATGTGTTGAGTACACTATGTATAGTCTGTAAGACTTCATATATATAATAGAGGTGGAGCAGTAGTTATAAAGAAATACCCCTTATTTTTATATATGTCTAATCTGTAGCGCCGATAGGTTTTCCCTGGTTAGGTTAGATTTGGGTAAAACTTCACTTTTACACCCAGCCAAAAAACCTTATATTCCCACATGTCCTCATGTTTATTGGGAGATGGGGAATGGGGATATCTTATTAACTATTTATTTGGGACGGTAATGAGTGTCAGAATCGTTTGTGTATATCAATGTAAAACCCCCGAGTAGAGCTTCCCCTTAACCAAAATAAACTTTGGGGATATCTTATTTAACTATTCATATGCTACGGTTATACATATTTTTGTACCTAAACTAACATTTATGCAGAATGTTTGTACCATTTAATCTCTTTCACGTACAAGTAAGTTGTTTTCTTGGGAGTATATATCAAAATTCAAAGAAAATAAATAATCCGGTTAGAGGCTGCTGTTATATCTCCTCCGTTTCTGGTATTCATCACCATTATTATACAATTTTAAGCCTACAGTAGTATTTCTGAAACGTTTCCCTACCACTTAATATCTTTCTCGTATATATACACTGTTTTTATTGGAGGTATATATTAATAATAGATTCCGAGAAGAGGCTGCTGTTATATATCTCCTTTGTTTTTTATATTCATCATCACTATTATACAATTCTGTGCCTACAGTAACATTTCTACAATATTTCTCTACCGCTTACTATCTTCCTCGTATATATACACTGTTTTATTGGAGGTATATATCAATATTAACTTCTGAGAAGAGGCTGGCTCAGGCTGGTGCAAAAAACCCGCGAACGAGTGTCGTCTGCTATAACCCACCTCCCAAATCAGATTCGACGGATTCAGGAATCTGTTACAGATCACGAGTTAAGATGGTAAATAGAACACGATTTCGCGGCTAAGCCCCGCCCAGAGCGGCCAAGCCCCACCCAGATTCAGTGATCTGAAACGGATTCACGCAAATAGAAGAGGCCTTTAGTCGTACAGAAAAAATGCACTTATACTAAATTATGTGATTTTAAAAGTTCTATTTAATCATGCAATTCAATCTAAATATACGCCAAAATTTTTTTTTTTTTTTTTTTTTTTTTTTCATTATTTATATACAGGTTACGTGTTTTGAGGATTGATAACATAAAAAAACATAATTTAATTTAGTAGAGAAACAAAGTCTATAAAAATTAGTTATCTACATGTCTGTACAGTGTACACACTTTCACAAACTCGGTCACGCACACATACCTGTGTATACAGACAGACAGACCGACAGACAGACACACACACACAAACATAATATCTATTTCCTTTCCTATCTAATATCTATATATCTATCTTAAAGATAGATATATAGATATCTTAAAGATAGATAGATAGATAGATAGATATTAGATAGGAATGGAAATAGATATTATATTTGTGTGTGTGTGTGTGTGTGTGTGTGTGTGTGTGTGTGTGTGTGTGTGTGTGTGTGTGTGTGTGTGTGTGTGTGTGTGTGTGTGTGTGTGTGTGTGTGTGTGTGTGTGTGTGTGTGTGTGTGTGTGTGTGTGTGTGTGTGTGTGTGTGTGTGTGTGTGTGTGTGTGTGTCTATCTGTCGGTCTGTATGTCTGTGTATGTGTGTGTGACTGAGTTTGTGAAACTGTGTACAGACATATAGATAACTAATGTTTTTAGACTTTGTTTCTCAACTAAATTATGTTTTTTATGTTTTCAACCATCAAAACACGTAACCGGTTTATAAATATTGCAAAATACATTTTTCTTTAAAAAAATTTAGCGTATATTTAGATTAAATTACATGAATAGATAGAACTTTTAAAATCACATCATTTAGTATTAGTGCATTTTTTCTGTACGACTAATATTTACACGACAAAAGACAAGAATTAATGTTTATGGTTGGGTGGGGGTGTGGGGTAACGTAATAACGGTTCTCTCTCTCTCTCTCTCTCTCTCTCTCTCTCTCTCTCTCTCTCTCTCTCTCTCTCTCTCTCTCTCTCTCTCTCTCTCTCTCTCTCTCTCTCTCTGATAGATAGATATTAAATGAGAAAGAAAATAGATCATATGTGTGTGTGTGTGTGTGTGTGTGTGTGTGTGTGTGTGTGTGTGTGTGTGTGTGTGTGTGTGTGTGTGTGTGTGTGTGTGTGTGTGTGTGTGTGTGTGTGTGTGTGTGTCTATCTGTCTGTCTGTTTGTCTGTCTAACAGACAGACAAACAGACAAATTTTCGTTCATGGTCACACACACACACACACACACACACACACACACACACACACACACACACACACACACACACACACACACACACATACACACACACATACTATCTATTTTCTTTCTTATTTAACATTTATATATCAGAGAGAGAGAGAGAGAGAGAGAGAGAGAGAGAGAGAGAGAGAGAGAGAGAGAGAGAGAGAGAGAGAGAGCGCGAACAATTGGCGGTCGACTGTTACGTAATGTGAGTTTGAGGGGTGGTGGGGTACCCTACCATCCTTCAAATTATCAACGTAGTTAACTTGTCTTTTATCGCGTAAATATTAGTCGTACAGAACAAATGCACTTAAGCTAATTGATGTAATTTTAAAAGTTCTATCAAATCATGTAATTTAATCTAAATTTACGCCAAAAACTTTTTTTTTTAATGTTTTCATTATTTATAAACTGTTTACATGTTCTGATGGTCCAAAAAATATATATATTTATTTCCTTATTTTAATTATTCGCAGATTTTTTGACTTAAACTCCATAGTTTTCGTTTTTACAAAACGAAATGTTAAATACTAGTTTGACAAAAATTATGTTAAATAGTTATTTTCTTACCTTTAAAAGGCCTTTCAGCTGGTGTAGTCTGATTTTGAATAACGCTAATAGTTAAGAAAAAAAAATTTCGATGGTCATTTATCATTGAGTTTCATTTTCAATAGAATGAAAAGAAAGTTTGTTTCATTTAACTTCCCTAATTACTCATAATCATTTTACGTCAATTTCATAGTTTTCGAGTTATAAGGAAAAAACCTTAATGATTAGTTTGACAGAAAAAATGCACCTATAATCATTTAAATAATTTTTAAAGGCGTATCAGCTAGTGTAGTTATTTTTTTATTTTACTCACAGGTTATGAAAAAAAAAAACTCCTTCATTATATAAAGAGTAATTTCATTTTTAAATGTTGCAACAGAAAGTTGGGTTCCTATTCACTCTTTGTCTATTCGTAGTCATTGTACGTATACCTTATGGTTCTCGAGCTATAATGAGAAAATTTGTTTTGTGTTAAAAAATTACATATGGAAAAAAATATACTTGATTTGTATAATATTTACACTATTTTGAGACGAGTTTTATAATTTAATTTGACCTCTTAATATTATCAGATTGTCTTCATTTACAGATATGTTGTAGGGAATATTATAGTGTACATTCCACATAATTGGCCTGCCATATACACCATATATTTTCTGAATTATTCATATATATGTGTTTTATGTGTTGAGTTACCCCTCTTTGCTAGAGGCCAAAGCACTTGGAAATACAGTTTTCTTTGTTAACTTGAAGGGGTAACTTAACTATTTTACTATATAATTTCTATGAATAGGCTTCATTCTCGTAAGTATTATTATTATTATCATTACTATAATTATTAACAATCGGTAATTTTGTCATTTTGTTAGAAAATTGCAAAAATGTGGAAAAACTAGAAGAAAAAAAAATTAACGGCTCTCAAAAAAATCTCAAACGGCTCTCGAGAAAGATCCGACTCTTCTCGTTCATCTGGAAGATGAAGATTCGTTCACAAAGCGCCCATCACTAGTAAATGAAAATATTTATCCTTCAAAAGCTTGTTTTCTTGGATAAGTTTATTTTTCATAAATGACTAAACTAGGAAATAATGACTGATAATATGCATTATATATACTTTTTGTTATGCTTTTAACAACAAAATGATAATGCAGTAACTAATTTGTGATATATTCACACACACACACACACACACACACACACACACACACACACACACACACACACACACACACACACACACACACACACACACACACACACACAAACATACCTATTTTTTCTCATTTAATATTTATCTATCAGAGAGAGAGAGAGAGAGACTCAGACAATTTTTCGTTCATGGTCACACAGTAAGTATTTATTGACCACAATAATTGATTACAAATTTCTTATTTTCACTCAGCACACACACACAAACATACTATATATTTTCTTTCTTATTTAACATTTATATATCAGAGAGAGAGAGAGAGAGAGAGAGAGAGAGAGAGAGAGAGAGAGAGAGAGAGAGAGAGAGAGAGAGAGAGAGAGAGAGAGAGAGAGAGAGAGAGAGAGAGAGAGAGAGAGAGAGAGAGAGAGAGAGAGAGCGGACTGTTACCTAATGCGATTTTGAGGGTGGTGGTGGGATACCCCACCATCACCCTCAAATGATCAACCTAGTTAACTTGTCTTTTGTCGCGTAAATATTAGTTGTACAGAAAAAATGCACTTATGCTAATTGATGTAATTTTAAAAGTTCTATCAAATCATATAATTTAATCTAAATTTACGCCCAAAACTTTATTTTTCATTGTTTTCATTATTTATAAACTGTTTACGTGTTCTGATGGTCCAAAAAAAAAATATTTATTTCCTTACTTTAATTATTCGCAGATTTTTTTACTTAAACTCCATAGTTTTTGTTTTTACAAAACGAAATGTTAAATACTAGTTTGACAAAAATGATGTTAAATAGTTATTTTCTCACCTTCAAAAGGCCTTTCAGCTGGTGTAGTCTGATTTTGAATAACGCTAATAGTTAAGGAAAAAAATGTTCGATGGTCATTTATCATTGAGTTTCATTTTCAATAGAATGAAAAAAAAAGCTTGTTTCATTTAATTTCCCTAATTACTCCGTCATTTTACGTCAAATTCATAGCTTTCGAGTTATAAGGAAAAAACGTTAACGATTAGTTTGACAGAAAAAATGCACCTATAATCATTTAAATAATTTTAAAAGCCGTATCACCTAGTGTAGTTAGATTTTTTTTATTTTACTCAAAGGTAATGAAAAAAATATTTCCTTAATTATATAAAGAGTTATTTCATTTTCAAATGTCGCAAAAGAAAGTTGGGTTCATATTCATTCTTTGTCTATTCGTAGTCATTGTACGTATACCTTATAGTTCTCGAGCTATAATGAGAAAATCTGTTTTGTGTTAAAAAATAAACTATGGAAAAAAATATACTTGGTATAACGCTTACACTGTATGAAATACATGTTTTGAGACATGAGTTCAATAATTTAATTTGAACTCTTAATATTATCAGATTGTCTTCATTTACCGATATGTTGTAGGGAATATTGTAGTGTATCTTTCACATCATTGGCCTACCATATGCACCATATATTTTCTTGAGTTACCCCTCTTTGCTGGAGGGCAAGGCACTTGGAAATACAGCTTTCTTTGGTAACTTACATTTTACTTTATCATTTTAATCACTAGGCCTCATACTCGTAATTATTATTATTATTATCATTATTATAATTGTTAACAATCGCTAATCATTGCATATTGTTAAAAAAATTGCAAAAAAAAAAGAATAATTGAAACCTTAAGCATAAACCTTCTCAAACGCCCCTCTAACGGCTCTCGAGGCCGGTTCTATGAACCTTGGAGGAAGTATAAGGGGAGAGGCTCCGTCCCATACCGCTCTACAGCGGGAAGTGAAGCCGAGTGGGCGGAGCCTATCTGGTGGGCGGAGTATACAATTCAACCCAAAACATTGGGAAAGTTTAAGGGAGAGTCGTGCGTTAAAGTTTTCATTTTTGCCTTGATTCCTCAATATATCATGTGATTAGTAATTATTAATTTGTTTGAACGGATACAGCATGAAATGAACTTACAGGATTGAGTGAAAAAACTGGCAAAATTGTCTTCCTTTATTCTTTACACTATGAAAAGTAAATATATACTCACGCCTCCTCGCAAGGATTATCTGTAAATCTTGCTCGTTTATCATCTATACTGAACATCTACTAAACTTATCATCTCTGAAACTGACTTATATACCCTTCCATGTAGAGCTTCTATGATATACTATATATAAAAAAAGAAAAAAGTACACAGTAGTCTAGAGAAAAGAAAAAACCCGCCTATGCGGATGTCGGTAGATCACCAATTATTCATGTTACCTTCTGATTATATAGTATACAGTATATATATATATATATATATATATATATATATATATATATATATATATATATATATATATATATATATATATATCATATAGTGTTATATATATATATATATATATATATATATATATATATATATATATATATATCATATAGTGTTATATATATCATATAGTATTATATATATATATATATATATATATATATATATATATCATATAGATATATATCATATAGTTATATATATATATATATATATATATATATATATATATATATCATATAGTGTTATATATATATATATATATATATATATATATATATATATATATATATATATATATATATATATATATATATATAGATGACGTTAGTGGAGGCCCTGGAATGACTTTAGGGCCCCATGCAAAAAGGGAACCAAAATAGTCAGGCAATCTTATGTTTCAATTAAAAAAAATAGAGGTAAAAGTGCAGAATAAGGCCTTCTGCCCTTTCTTTTTTCTCTCCTTCCCTACATACTATACATAGTGTACTCAACACATCTGAACCAAACCTAACTTAACCCAATCATAACATAACCGTAACCTAACCTAACTTAACCAACCTAACATAACATAACCTAGCTTCAAAGACGTTTTGCGAGGTTAATATTGATTTACCCCCCCTGAAACCGTAAGAACATAAGAAAATAAGAAAGCTACAAAAGGCCTTGAAGCCTGCACTAGGTAGTTCCTGTTAATCCTAACCCCCTTATTACCTACACTCACCTCTCATCCGCATCCATCAAGTCTAGTCTTCTCTTAAAACTCCCTATTGTCTGTGCACTATCTACCTGCTGACTTAGTCTGTTCTAATCATCTACCACCCTATTTGTAAACCAATTTCTGCCTATTTCTTTATTAAATCTACATTATTCTAGTTTGTAACCGTTATTTCTTGTTCTATCCTGACTACTGATCGTAAGAACTTTTCCTACATCCCCCTTATTAAAACCTTCACAGATGGGTTAAGTACACTATGTAGAGTATGTAGGGAAGGAGAGAGAAAGAAAGGGCAGAAGGCCTCATTCTGCACTTTTACCAAAAATGTTTATGGGAATCAGAAGAGCCAATGATTGCCTCCCATAACTCGACATCCATATCCAAGACTTTTTGCAGAATTTTTCAAGGTTTTGAGAAATTACAATGTGTTAAGGCGTTTACATGTAATGTCAAGACCACTTGCCAAGATGCAATGACTAGGCAAATTCTTGAGAAATTACAATGTGTTAATATTGATTATGAAGATACAAGGAACTATATAGTCCAGTAATTTGATTAATATTTGCTTGTGTAAGTCATAACTGTCAAAGTGAATATTGTAGCAGAGAAGTTTGCATCAAACACGGCAAGATTTATCACATTTCTGACTTTTAATAATCAATAGTATATATTCACTGCACTTCTGATGATACATATAGATATATGCATTACTTAAATTTGTTTTATTTGCATGGAGATCTCACATAAGATAAATTGTGCGTAAAATTATGAAGACAACTCGTCATTACGATTTCCCGCAAATTTTGGCGCGCTCATGATCTAACCCAGTTTTGTAGCATTTCATACAATGATTGGCCGTGAAAATCTCTACACCTTACCGGTGACATGATATTTCTCCATCCCCACTTCTCCTGGTGCAGCCATAGACCGAACAAGCCGGCATAACGACAAAGTATTGAGGTGGGTGAGTGTCGGGGCTCTAGTCAGCAACGCAATGTTTTGGGTTGACTTGCATAGGTGGGCGGAGCTTATTAGTGATGGGCGCTTTGTGAACGAGTCGGTTCATAGACCGGCTCTTCCAGATGAACGAGAAGAGCCGGATCTTTCTCGAGAGCCGTTTGAGATTTTTTTGAGAGCCGTTAATTTTTTTTTTCTAGTTTTTCCATATTTTTGCAATTTTCTAACAAAATACAAAAATTACTGATTGTTAATAATTATAGTAATGATAATAATAATAATACTTACGAGAATGAAGCCTATTCATAGAAATTATATAGTAAAATAGTTAAGTTACCCCTTCAAGTTAACAAAGAAAACTGTATTTCCAAGTGCTTTGGCCTCTAGCAAAGAGGGGTAACTCAACACATAAAACACATATATATGAATAATTCAGAAAATATATGGTGTATATGGCAGGCCAATGATATGGAATGTACACTATAATATTCCCTACAACATATCGGTAAATGAAGACAATCTGATAATATTACGAGGTCAAATTAAATTATAGAACTCGTCTCAAAAGAGTATACATATTGTACAAATCAAGTATATTTTTTTCCATAGTTGATTTTTTAACACAAAACTAATTTTCTCATTATAGCTCGAGAACCATAAGGTATACGTACAATGACTACGAATAGACAAAGAGTGAATAGGAACCCAACTTTTTGTTGCAACATTTAAAAATGAAATTACTCTTTATATAATGAAGGAATTTTTTTTTTTTCATAACCTGGGAGTAAAATAAAAAAAAATAACTACACTAGCTGATACGCCTTTAAAAATTATTTAAATAATTATAGGTGCATTTTTTCTGTCAAACTAATCGCTAAGGTTTTTTCCTTATAACTCGAAAACTATGAAATTGACGTAAAATGATTTTGAATAATTAGGGAAGTTAAATGAAACAAGCTTTCTTTTCATTCTATTGAAAATGAAACTCAATGATAAATGACCATCGAAAATAATTTTTTCTTAACTATTAGCGTTATTCAAAATCAGACTACACCAGCTGAAAGGCCTTTTAAAGGTAAGAAAATAACTATTTAACATAATTTTTGTCAAACTAGTATTTAACATTTCGTTTTGTAAAAACGAAAACTATGGAGTTTAAGTCAAAAAATCTGCGAATAATTAAAATAAGAAAATAAATATATTTTTTTTTTGGACCATCAGAACATGTAAACAGTTTATAAATAATGAAAACATTAAAAAAAAAAGGTTTTGGCGTAAATTTAGATTAAATCACATGATTTGATAGAACTTTTAAAATTACATCAATTAGCATAAGTGCATTTTTTCTGTACGACTAATATTTACGCGATAAAAGACAAGTTAACTACGTTGATAATTTGAGGGGTGGTAGGGTACCCCACCACCCCTCAAACTCACATTACGTAACAGTCGACCGCCAATTGTTCGCTCTCTCTCTCTCTCTCTCTCTCTCTCTCTCTCTCTCTCTCTCTCTCTCTCTCTCTCTCTCTCTCTCTCTCTCTCTCTCTCTCTCTCTCTGATATATAAATGTTAAATAAGAAAGAAAATAGATAGTATGCGCCCCCCCTGGACCTCCCCCTGTGACACTGTTTCAACCTAACCTAACCTAACCAATCCTAACCGGGGGGGCTGCGCCCCCCCTGGACCCCCCCGCTGACACTTGTAACCTAACCTACCTAACCTATTTATTGGTTGAATTGCAAATTTACCAAGTATAATTTCATAACTCACAATACCTTAAACGAGAGCATGAAGTTCCTGGCTGTGGGGTTATCCTCTACTATTCCTCCAAGGAGCCATACAGTGGGGACACTGAACAGCTGCTGGGCTGCTGGTAGGACGCCGTGCTCCCTCAGAAAGTCGTACAACAAATCGTTTTTTGAATGAAATTTTGCGATTATTTGCCAATAATCCAATTCACAACCTTGACAACTAACATGAACGGTAGCCATGATACAACTGAGGAGAAAACTGTCTCCTGCCCTATCCTTCCAGGTGTGCCACGTCTACTAGTACATATAGCAAGCTGTGATTGGCGCAGCTGGTGGTGGCAATTAGTGGTGGCACGTCATTGGACAGAGGAAATATAGACAATATAATAACCATCTGTACCAACAGGACCTAATCCCATGCTTGAAACCAAAGCCCTTGATAAAAACAATTGATAGTGTTTGTTTGTTTATTTTGACTTAGAGATACAGTCCAAAAGTGTTCCACATTCACGGACGTATTGCAGTGTTATTATTCATTTCCGACAGGTAGTGTAATCAGTGAAAATGTTGTCAACAGTAACAGCAACAAGCTGAGGGTAGCCATAACCTTCGACTGTTTAATGGCATAAAGTATAGTAATACCTAAATCAAATGTACCTGTTATTTAATTAGGAGGAGGAGGAGGAGGTGGAGGAGGAGGAGGAGGAGGTGGAGGAACAGGAGGAGGAGGATTTTGGAGGAGGAGGAAAAGGTTACAGTCTGTCTTGAAAGATCAGTTTTCTTTTCTGATAATCATTTGTTTCCTTATCTCTTTTTTTCTCTCGTTCTCTCTCTAGTTATCTCTTTCTGTAACACACACACACACACACACACACACACACACACACACACACACACACACACACACACACACACACACACACACACACACACTAATTTGTATATTTCAAATATGTATTATAAATTTATGTTGATCCATATTTGAAAGACAAGGAAATTATGGAATTATTGAACGTGAGAAGGAAAGAAAAGAGAGAGAAGAGAGAGAGAGAGAGAGAGAGAGAGAGAGAGAGAGAGAGAGAGAGAGAGAGAGAGAGAGAGAGAGAGAGAGAGAGAGAGAGAGAGAGAGAGAGAGAGAGAGAGAGAGTTACACACACATACACACAGTCATAAGTTTTCGTTTTGGCGCGTCACGCTTTAAACCTAAAGCCTATGAGGTCATTTCATTATTCAAATTCAAGTATTCAAGCGTTTAAGCGTTACACCCCACTCCCCCATCCTAGTAGAAAGTAATACAATTTTATGTATAAGTGAATTGCTTACTTGAAAACGATGTTCATAGGGAGATGGGTGTTGGGCAATCATATATACAATAAATTGAATGCCTATATACGAGTGGCGAAATTTTGCTTAAGAAAGTTGAGAAACAAAGTCAAAAACATTTGTTATCTACACCGCGTGTACACATTTTCACACCTCTGACTTCACCCGACACCAGTCTCAAATCACTCTTAATCTTATCGTCCTGTCCTGTCCTGTATCTAGTACTATCTACAGAATCTCACAAGTGTCTCACACACACACACACACACACACACATATATGATATATTTTCTTTCTCATTTAATATTTATTTATCTATGAGAGAGAGAGAGAGAGAGAGAGAGAGAGAGAGAGAGAGAGAGAGAGAGAGAGAGAGAGAGAGAGAGAGAGAGAGAGAGACAGATAACAGTTATTACGTAACCCCACACCCCAACCCAACCATAAACATATTAATTTTTGTTTTTGTCGTGTAAATATTAAGGCCTCTTCTATTTGTTCCCAATAATCTACTCCGGATTCTGCGCTGAATCCGAATCTGTTTTGGATTAATTGGGTGCAAATAGAACAGCAGAATCTGTTTTGGATTCGCTGGATGAAAACAATAATAATGAGAGGCCAGTCGCTGCCCAGCCGTCACACTAGTCACTTCACCGAGGAAGTGTTGAGAGTTACAATTTTAATTTCCTGATGCATTTAGGGTGACAGCGGCACCCCTAATTATCACCAACCTGCTTATTGTACAATAAAAAAAACTTTATATAACTAAATGTGTTATTGAAAACACCATTAGATTCTTGAAAAGTAGATTCAAGTCTGATGAACCTCGAGGTTAACCGTAACAATGTTACACCTATTATTTCTTTACAAATACTGCTCCATCTATTTATTATAAATATACTATACATAGTGTACTCAACATATCTTTGAAGGTTTTTGACGGTGCTCACCATTATTTACCTCGCAAAACTTCTTTGAAATTATGATAGGTTAGGTTAGGTTGGTTAGGTTATGTCAAGTTATGGTTATGTTAAAGTTGTTAGGTTATGTTATGGTTATGGTTAGGTTCAGTTAGGTTCGATTATATAAGATTTTTACATTTTATCCAGAAGTTAGGATTCGCAAATTAGTTTTTTTGGGTGTTTGGGTATTAAAATGTAAAAATCTTATGTAACCGAACCTAACTGAACCGCACCTAACCTAACTTAACATAACCATAACATGACCGCAAACTAACCTAACAACCTTAACCTAACCATAACTTAACCTAACTTAACCAACATAACATAACTTCAAAGACGTTTTACGAGGTAAGTAATGGTGAGCACCGCCTGAAACCTTGACAGATGTGTTGAGTACACTATGTATAGTCTGTAAGACTTCATATATATAATAGAGGTGGAGCAGTAGTTATAAAGAAATACCCCTTATTTTTATATATGTCTAATCTGTAGCGCCGATAGGTTTTCCCTGGTTAGGTTAGATTTGGGTAAAACTTCACTTTTACACCCAGCCAAAAAACCTTATATTCCCACATGTCCTCATGTTTATTGGGAGATGGGGAATGGGGATATCTTATTAACTATTTATTTGGGACGGTAATGAGTGTCAGAATCGTTTGTGTATATCAATGTAAAACCCCCGAGTAGAGCTTCCCCTTAACCAAAATAAACTTTGGGGATATCTTATTTAACTATTCATATGCTACGGTTATACATATTTTTGTACCTAAACTAACATTTATGCAGAATGTTTGTACCATTTAATCTCTTTCACGTACAAGTAAGTTGTTTTCTTGGGAGTATATATCAAAATTCAAAGAAAATAAATAATCCGGTTAGAGGCTGCTGTTATATCTCCTCCGTTTCTGGTATTCATCACCATTATTATACAATTTTAAGCCTACAGTAGTATTTCTGAAACGTTTCCCTACCACTTAATATCTTTCTCGTATATATACACTGTTTTTATTGGAGGTATATATTAATAATAGATTCCGAGAAGAGGCTGCTGTTATATATCTCCTTTGTTTTTTATATTCATCATCACTATTATACAATTCTGTGCCTACAGTAACATTTCTACAATATTTCTCTACCGCTTACTATCTTCCTCGTATATATACACTGTTTTATTGGAGGTATATATCAATATTAACTTCTGAGAAGAGGCTGGCTCAGGCTGGTGCAAAAAACCCGCGAACGAGTGTCGTCTGCTATAACCCACCTCCCAAATCAGATTCGACGGATTCAGGAATCTGTTACAGATCACGAGTTAAGATGGTAAATAGAACACGATTTCGCGGCTAAGCCCCGCCCAGAGCGGCCAAGCCCCACCCAGATTCAGTGATCTGAAACGGATTCACGCAAATAGAAGAGGCCTTTAGTCGTACAGAAAAAATGCACTTATACTAAATTATGTGATTTTAAAAGTTCTATTTAATCATGCAATTCAATCTAAATATACGCCAAAATTTTTTTTTTTTTTTTTTTTTTTTTTCATTATTTATATACAGGTTACGTGTTTTGAGGATTGATAACATAAAAAAACATAATTTAATTTAGTAGAGAAACAAAGTCTATAAAAATTAGTTATCTACATGTCTGTACAGTGTACACACTTTCACAAACTCGGTCACGCACACATACCTGTGTATACAGACAGACAGACCGACAGACAGACACACACACACAAACATAATATCTATTTCCTTTCCTATCTAATATCTATATATCTATCTTAAAGATAGATATATAGATATCTTAAAGATAGATAGATAGATAGATAGATATTAGATAGGAATGGAAATAGATATTATATTTGTGTGTGTGTGTGTGTGTGTGTGTGTGTGTGTGTGTGTGTGTGTGTGTGTGTGTGTGTGTGTGTGTGTGTGTGTGTGTGTGTGTGTGTTGTGTGTGTGTGTGTGTGTGTGTGTGTGTGTGTGTGTGTGTGTGTGTGTGTGTGTGTGTGTGTGTGTGTGTGTGTGTGTGTGTCTATCTGTCGGTCTGTATGTCTGTGTATGTGTGTGTGACTGAGTTTGTGAAACTGTGTACAGACATATAGATAACTAATGTTTTTAGACTTTGTTTCTCAACTAAATTATGTTTTTTATGTTTTCAACCATCAAAACACGTAACCGGTTTATAAATATTGCAAAATACATTTTTCTTTAAAAAAATTTAGCGTATATTTAGATTAAATTACATGAATAGATAGAACTTTTAAAATCACATCATTTAGTATTAGTGCATTTTTTCTGTACGACTAATATTTACACGACAAAAGACAAGAATTAATGTTTATGGTTGGGTGGGGGTGTGGGGTAACGTAATAACGGTTCTCTCTCTCTCTCTCTCTCTCTCTCTCTCTCTCTCTCTCTCTCTCTCTCTCTCTCTCTCTCTCTCTCTCTCTCTCTCTCTCTCTCTCTCTCTCTGATAGATAGATATTAAATGAGAAAGAAAATAGATCATATGTGTGTGTGTGTGTGTGTGTGTGTGTGTGTGTGTGTGTGTGTGTGTGTGTGTGTGTGTGTGTGTGTGTGTGTGTGTGTGTGTGTGTGTGTGTGTGTGTGTGTGTGTCTATCTGTCTGTCTGTTTGTCTGTCTAACAGACAGACAAACAGACAAATTTTCGTTCATGGTCACACACACACACACACACACACACACACACACACACACACACACACACACACACACACACACACACACACATACACACACACATACTATCTATTTTCTTTCTTATTTAACATTTATATATCAGAGAGAGAGAGAGAGAGAGAGAGAGAGAGAGAGAGAGAGAGAGAGAGAGAGAGAGAGAGAGAGAGAGAGAGCGCGAACAATTGGCGGTCGACTGTTACGTAATGTGAGTTTGAGGGGTGGTGGGGTACCCTACCATCCTTCAAATTATCAACGTAGTTAACTTGTCTTTTATCGCGTAAATATTAGTCGTACAGAACAAATGCACTTAAGCTAATTGATGTAATTTTAAAAGTTCTATCAAATCATGTAATTTAATCTAAATTTACGCCAAAAACTTTTTTTTTTAATGTTTTCATTATTTATAAACTGTTTACATGTTCTGATGGTCCAAAAAATATATATATTTATTTCCTTATTTTAATTATTCGCAGATTTTTTGACTTAAACTCCATAGTTTTCGTTTTTACAAAACGAAATGTTAAATACTAGTTTGACAAAAATTATGTTAAATAGTTATTTTCTTACCTTTAAAAGGCCTTTCAGCTGGTGTAGTCTGATTTTGAATAACGCTAATAGTTAAGAAAAAAAAATTTCGATGGTCATTTATCATTGAGTTTCATTTTCAATAGAATGAAAAGAAAGTTTGTTTCATTTAACTTCCCTAATTACTCATAATCATTTTACGTCAATTTCATAGTTTTCGAGTTATAAGGAAAAAACCTTAATGATTAGTTTGACAGAAAAAATGCACCTATAATCATTTAAATAATTTTTAAAGGCGTATCAGCTAGTGTAGTTATTTTTTTATTTTACTCACAGGTTATGAAAAAAAAAAACTCCTTCATTATATAAAGAGTAATTTCATTTTTAAATGTTGCAACAGAAAGTTGGGTTCCTATTCACTCTTTGTCTATTCGTAGTCATTGTACGTATACCTTATGGTTCTCGAGCTATAATGAGAAAATTTGTTTTGTGTTAAAAAATTACATATGGAAAAAAATATACTTGATTTGTATAATATTTACACTATTTTGAGACGAGTTTTATAATTTAATTTGACCTCTTAATATTATCAGATTGTCTTCATTTACAGATATGTTGTAGGGAATATTATAGTGTACATTCCACATAATTGGCCTGCCATATACACCATATATTTTCTGAATTATTCATATATATGTGTTTTATGTGTTGAGTTACCCCTCTTTGCTAGAGGCCAAAGCACTTGGAAATACAGTTTTCTTTGTTAACTTGAAGGGGTAACTTAACTATTTTACTATATAATTTCTATGAATAGGCTTCATTCTCGTAAGTATTATTATTATTATCATTACTATAATTATTAACAATCGGTAATTTTGTCATTTTGTTAGAAAATTGCAAAAATGTGGAAAAACTAGAAGAAAAAAAAATTAACGGCTCTCAAAAAAATCTCAAACGGCTCTCGAGAAAGATCCGACTCTTCTCGTTCATCTGGAAGATGAAGATTCGTTCACAAAGCGCCCATCACTAGTAAATGAAAATATTTATCCTTCAAAAGCTTGTTTTCTTGGATAAGTTTATTTTTCATAAATGACTAAACTAGGAAATAATGACTGATAATATGCATTATATATACTTTTTGTTATGCTTTTAACAACAAAATGATAATGCAGTAACTAATTTGTGATATATTCACACACACACACACACACACACACACACACACACACACACACACACACACACACACACACACACACACACACACACACAAACATACCTATTTTTTCTCATTTAATATTTATCTATCAGAGAGAGAGAGAGAGAGACTCAGACAATTTTTCGTTCATGGTCACACAGTAAGTATTTATTGACCACAATAATTGATTACAAATTTCTTATTTTCACTCAGCACACACACACAAACATACTATATATTTTCTTTCTTATTTAACATTTATATATCAGAGAGAGAGAGAGAGAGAGAGAGAGAGAGAGAGAGAGAGAGAGAGAGAGAGAGAGAGAGAGAGAGAGAGAGAGAGAGAGAGAGAGCGGACTGTTACCTAATGCGATTTTGAGGGTGGTGGTGGGATACCCCACCATCACCCTCAAATGATCAACCTAGTTAACTTGTCTTTTGTCGCGTAAATATTAGTTGTACAGAAAAAATGCACTTATGCTAATTGATGTAATTTTAAAAGTTCTATCAAATCATATAATTTAATCTAAATTTACGCCCAAAACTTTATTTTTCATTGTTTTCATTATTTATAAACTGTTTACGTGTTCTGATGGTCCAAAAAAAAAATATTTATTTCCTTACTTTAATTATTCGCAGATTTTTTTACTTAAACTCCATAGTTTTTGTTTTTACAAAACGAAATGTTAAATACTAGTTTGACAAAAATGATGTTAAATAGTTATTTTCTCACCTTCAAAAGGCCTTTCAGCTGGTGTAGTCTGATTTTGAATAACGCTAATAGTTAAGGAAAAAAATGTTCGATGGTCATTTATCATTGAGTTTCATTTTCAATAGAATGAAAAAAAAAGCTTGTTTCATTTAATTTCCCTAATTACTCCGTCATTTTACGTCAAATTCATAGCTTTCGAGTTATAAGGAAAAAACGTTAACGATTAGTTTGACAGAAAAAATGCACCTATAATCATTTAAATAATTTTAAAAGGCGTATCACCTAGTGTAGTTAGATTTTTTTTATTTTACTCAAAGGTAATGAAAAAAATATTTCCTTAATTATATAAAGAGTTATTTCATTTTCAAATGTCGCAAAAGAAAGTTGGGTTCATATTCATTCTTTGTCTATTCGTAGTCATTGTACGTATACCTTATAGTTCTCGAGCTATAATGAGAAAATCTGTTTTGTGTTAAAAAATAAACTATGGAAAAAAATATACTTGGTTAGTATAACGCTTACACTGTATGAAATACATGTTTTGAGACATGAGTTCAATAATTTAATTTGAACTCTTAATATTATCAGATTGTCTTCATTTACCGATATGTTGTAGGGAATATTGTAGTGTATCTTTCACATCATTGGCCTACCATATGCACCATATATTTTCTTGAGTTACCCCTCTTTGCTGGAGGGCAAGGCACTTGGAAATACAGCTTTCTTTGGTAACTTACATTTTACTTTATCATTTTAATCACTAGGCCTCATACTCGTAATTATTATTATTATTATCATTATTATAATTGTTAACAATCGCTAATCATTGCATATTGTTAAAAAAATTGCAAAAAAAAAAGAATAATTGAAACCTTAAGCATAAACCTTCTCAAACGCCCCTCTAACGGCTCTCGAGGCCGGTTCTATGAACCTTGGAGGAAGTATAAGGGGAGAGGCTCCGTCCCATACCGCTCTACAGCGGGAAGTGAAGCCGAGTGGGCGGAGCCTATCTGGTGGGCGGAGTATACAATTCAACCCAAAACATTGGGAAAGTTTAAGGGAGAGTCGTGCGTTAAAGTTTTCATTTTTGCCTTGATTCCTCAATATATCATGTGATTAGTAATTATTAATTTGTTTGAACGGATACAGCATGAAATGAACTTACAGGATTGAGTGAAAAAACTGGCAAAATTGTCTTCCTTTATTCTTTACACTATGAAAAGTAAATATATACTCACGCCTCCTCGCAAGGATTATCTGTAAATCTTGCTCGTTTATCATCTATACTGAACATCTACTAAACTTATCATCTCTGAAACTGACTTATATACCCTTCCATGTAGAGCTTCTATGATATACTATATATAAAAAAAGAAAAAAGTACACAGTAGTCTAGAGAAAAGAAAAAACCCGCCTATGCGGATGTCGGTAGATCACCAATTATTCATGTTACCTTCTGATTATATAGTATACAGTATATATATATATATATATATATATATATATATATATATATATATATATATATATATATATATATCATATAGTGTTATATATATATATATATATATATATATATATATATATATATATATATCATATAGTGTTATATATATATATATATATATATATATATATATATATATATATATATATATCATATAGTTATATATATATATATATATATATATATATATATATATATATATATATATATATATATATATCATATAGTGTTATATATATATATATATATATATATATATATATATATATATATATATATATATATATATATATATAGATGACGTTAGTGGAGGCCCTGGAATGACTTTAGGGCCCCATGCAAAAAGGGAACCAAAATAGTCAGGCAATCTTATGTTTCAATTAAAAAAAATAGAGGTAAAAGTGCAGAATAAGGCCTTCTGCCCTTTCTTTTTTCTCTCCTTCCCTACATACTATACATAGTGTACTCAACACATCTGAACCAAACCTAACTTAACCCAATCATAACATAACCGTAACCTAACCTAACTTAACCAACCTAACATAACATAACCTAGCTTCAAAGACGTTTTGCGAGGTTAATATTGATTTACCCCCCCTGAAACCGTAAGAACATAAGAAAATAAGAAAGCTACAAAAGGCCTTGAAGCCTGCACTAGGTAGTTCCTGTTAATCCTAACCCCCTTATTACCTACACCCACCTCTCATCCGCATCCATCAAGTCTAGTCTTCTCTTAAAACTCCCTATTGTCTGTGCACTAACTACCTGCTGACTTAGTCTGTTCTAATCATCTACCACCCTATTTGTAAACCAATTTCTGCCTATTTCTTTATTAAATCTACATTATTCTAGTTTGTAACCGTTATTTCTTGTTCTATCCTGACTACTGATCGTAAGAACTTTTCCTACATCCCCCTTATTAAAACCTTCACAGATGGGTTAAGTACACTATGTAGAGTATGTAGGGAAGGAGAGAGAAAGAAAGGGCAGAAGGCCTCATTCTGCACTTTTACCAAAAATGTTTATGGGAATCAGAAGAGCCAATGATTGCCTCCCATAACTCGACATCCATATCCAAGACTTTTTGCAGAATTTTTCAAGGTTTTGAGAAATTACAATGTGTTAAGGCGTTTACATGTAATGTCAAGACCACTTGCCAAGATGCAATGACTAGGCAAATTCTTGAGAAATTACAATGTGTTAATATTGATTATGAAGATACGGAACTATATAGTCCAGTAATTTGATTAATATTTGCTTGTGTAAGTCATAACTGTCAAAGTGAATATTGTAGCAGAGAAGTTTGCATCAAACACGGCAAGATTTATCACATTTCTGACTTTTAATAGTCAATAGTATATGTTCACTGCACTTCTGATGATACATATAGATATATGCATTACTTAAATTTGTTTTATTTGCATGGAGATCTCACATAAGATAAATTGTGCGTAAAATTATGAAGACAACTCGTCATTACGATTTCCCGCAAATTTTGGCGCGCTCATAATCTAACCCAGTTTTGTAGCATTTCATACAATGATTGGCCGTGAAAATCTCTACACCTTACCGGTGACATGATATTTCTCCATCCTCACTTCTCCTGGTGCAGCCATAGACCGAACAAGCCGGCATAACGACAAAGTATTGAGGTGGGTGAGTGTCGGGGCTCTAGTCAGCAACGCAATGTTTTGGGTTGACTTGCATAGGTGGGCGGAGCTTATAGCGGCTTCACTTGTGTGACGTCATGGCCTCTCCTGTTATACTTCCTCCAAGGTTCTTACCGCCCTAGCAGACAACATATGGTGTTTATCTGACTTCGCTTCTCCCTGGTTGAAATTTGCCTGGGAAGCTTTCTCCTATACAGTCCTAAGTTGACTGTGGGTGAAATATATCTGGATCTACGGATGCTTTTACTGACGTATGTATTATTTACAATGCAGTTTGAAGCTGTGGTTTGGTTCCTACCGCCCTAGGAGACAACATATGGTGTTTATCTGACCTTCTCTGTCTCTCTGGTTGCGCAGTTTAACGTCGCCACACAGGCGTGAGACGTCCCTCTTCTACGTCCTCGAGTAGCAAGAAGCGTGGGAGCTTGGAGAAGGACGACTTAGATAATTTTGCTAAGAGGAGTCGGTTTTTGGTAGATATTTCCACACTCCCTCCTCTAGCTTGCGTTTTTCCGCCTTCATGTGTTAGGCTCTCACGTCAGCTGAGCGCTCTCCCGTGCCTGGAGAGGGTGTTAGTAACTTGTTTATCTGTGTCCATTACTGCTGCACTATTACGGTGACACTGCTGCACCATTACGATGGCACTCTGCAACATCTTTATGGTGGCACTCCCAACACAGTGATGGGGCTCATTAACATGAAAATAATGGTAAATTTACAGTGTTACACCAGCCGAGCCCGAAATTGTTCTTGTGTTGCTTGATTCAGACTTTCCAACTTCACTTTTTATCTAACTTAACCTAACCTATAAAAATTTAACTTAACGGTGAGGGTTAGGTCGGCCTCCGTGGTCAGTTGTTAACACAATAAAGACTTACTTATTCTCTGAGTGCTACAACCTTGATGACATGACTGTTCGTGATTCATATGCTCTTTGATAAAATCATATGTGAACGGTCCTGCAGAGCGCCATTGGCTGAGTGGGACCTGTTAAATAACGACAACAAGTAACAAGTAACAATTTACATCTGATGAACGAAGTTGTGACAGAAAAGCAATAGATGAGTGTGTTATATGTGCAAAACACACCCTTTAACACCTAAGTGACCTTCTTAATGAGGCGGGTGTAACACTGTAATAACACCTAAGTAACTTGTGCTAGTGAGGGAAAGTGATGTGTTAGATACACTCAAAAGTGTTTCCCAAAGTGACCTGACCTAGGAATGGAAGCAGCTGTTGCTTTCTTGCCACATTAGTACCTTGGCAAGTGCTACTTCCAGTCCCGGCCTTTTTTAGGCCAGCAGCCTCCCCAGGAGAGGGGAATGCATGGGCCGAAGCTGCAGTAACCTCTACAGTGAGTTCTGGGTTTCCTCCTTTAGTTAATACACCTGATAACTTTAGAGGGTGTAAGATTTTCTCTGCTAACCTACTGTGGGGGTCTCATGCAGGATCCTTGGGTTCATGATGTGGTGAAGGGAACATTTCTAGAATTTGTGTCCTTACCTATTCAGACTGTGCCTCCACGTCCTCTCACCCTGTCTCGGGCGGATGATCAGACCCTGAACAATGCCTTATGTCAGTTCCTAAAACAGTCAATAGTGGAGCCTTGTTTACCTGATTATCACGGTTTCTTTTCCAATGTGTTTCCCATCATAAAGCCGGTAGGGCCGGCGAGGGTTATCCTAAACTTGACGGACCTTAATGTTCATGTGCCTTATATTCTTTTTAAGATGGACACTCTGAAGGATGTGATTCCTTTAATCCTCCCTAACTGTTTTTTTATTACAGTTGATTTCAAGGACGCCTATTATTCAGTTTATGTTAGGCCTGAGGATAGGAAGTGGTTTCAGTTTTGGTGGAAGGGTCGCACTTTTAGATTTACTTGTCTCCCTCAGGGGTTATCTTCTGCTCCTCACACCTTTACAAAGTTACTGAAACCTGTCCTCTCCCACCTTCAGTCCCTTGGAATGGTTGTGGTTTGTTATTTAGAGGACTGTCTATTTATTTCTTCCTCGGTAGAGGCCTTGCGGGCCCAGGTGGACTATGCCTTGCACTTCTTTGATTCTCTGGGTCTCACCATCAATGTGCAGAAGTCGGTCCTGGAGCCTACCCAGAGGGTTACTTTCCTTGGTGTGGTTCTCGACTCTGTTTCCATGACTGCAACTTTGCCCTCCCGTAGGAAGGAGCACATCAGGGAAAAAGGTTTGCTCCTCCTCAAGAGGGATATCACCTTACAAGACTTGTCCTCATTTATTGGTTTAGCGGTGGCTTCTGGTCCTGCTGTAGAGTTAGCTCCTCTCCGTTACAGGTACCTGGAGATTATTCGTAACAGGGGTCTTTCTTAGTCCTATGGCAATTATCATTCACGCGTTGTTTTAGATAATCATGCCCGGGAATTAGTCACTTGGTGGGTGACTAATGTAGAGTTTCAGGAGAGGTCGCTCTGTTCTTCTTCTCCAACCTGTGAGCTGTTTACGGATGCCTGCCTGACTGGCTGGGGTGCTTCAATGGGGGACGTTACAACTAGAGTTCACTGGGCCCACAAGGAACTGGATCATTTAAACTCTTTGGAGTTAAAGGCCATTCTGTTAGGCTTGCAGTCACTTTGTCGGGATAAGATTGGCTCTCATATTAGGCTTCGCTCTGACAACACCACTGCGGTTGCATGTATTGATCGATGTGGTAGCACACGACCTATGCTTCATGCTCTTACAGAACAGATTTTTGAGTGGGCTGCTTCTAGGGGTATTACCTTGTCGGCACAGCATGTACAGGGTTTATATAATATGACAGCAGACACGGAGTCTAGAGTCAGCAGGATGGATGGTGAGTGGATGTTACAGCCGCGTTTTTTCAGGATGGTTTGTCAGCGTTTTTATACTCCTGATATTGCTCTTTTTGCTACACGGATAAATGCTCAGTTACCGGACTACGTTTCTTAGAAGCCAGACCCATCTGCTATGTGCATTAATGCCTTTACCTTGGATTGGGGTGGGAAGAGTTTATATGCTTTCCACCTTTCAGTGTGATATCCAGGGCTCTCCGGAAACTGCAGGACTACGGGGCGACAGCGCTGATGATTCTCCCACTGTGGCCAACTCAGGTGTGGTTTCCAGCAGCCCTTCAGATGTTGGCAGCCGATCCAGTCTTGCTTCCGCGCTGTCCTCTGCTTTTACCGCAACAGCCAACTCTTGCACACCCTCGGGCTCAGGGGTTGGTCTTGACAGCGATGGTGCTGTCCGGGCAGCGTTCACACGTCGAGGCCTTTCGACAGAGGTTGCCCAATTTTTTTCTTCGATCCTGGAGATCTAGCACTAAGGCTCAATATGGGCCACGTATCAACAGCTGGCTGTCTTTTTGCCTCGGCAGGGAAGTGGATCCGTTTCAACCACCTGTGAATGTCCTTCTGGACTATCTGTTGTCAGAATTTAAACGGGGGACAGGCCGCGGGTACAGCTCTATGAACACTATCCGGTCTGGCATCTCTGCAGTCGCTACTATTGATGGACGTCCTGCAGGCCAACATCCTTTAGTTTCCCGTTTCATGAGGGCAGTCTTCCTGGAGAGATCGTCTTTTCCCCGCTCCTGCACTACTTGGGATCCTCAGCTAGTTCTGGATTATATCTGCAGTCTGGGTCCCACGGAGGATTTGTCCTTTCCTCAGTTATCCAAAAAATTGGTCGTTCTTATGTTCTTGTTGTCTGGCCAACGTGGTCAGACCTTGCATTTGCTGGACACAAGAAAATTGTTTGTCTCTGAGACTCAGGTTGTTTTTGGGATTAGCGATCTGCTGAAAACTTCCCGTCCTGGGGTCCATCTGTCAAGGGTGGTCTTTGAGGCTTATCCGCATGACAACCGCCTATGCGTTGTCCACACCATTCAGCATTATCTTGAAAGGACAACGACCATCCAAGGGGCGCTTACTGGGTTTTTCTTGACGTCACGACCTGCAGTACAGTTGGCGTCGTTGGGTGAGAGATGTGATGGGTGCTGCTGGCATTGACCTTACAATATTTTCTCCCCATTCAACTAGGTCTGCATCGTCCAGCAAGGCGGCCCTGGTTTTGCCATTATCCACGATTGTCTCCACCATTGGTTGGGCCAGGGAATCGACCTTTACGCAACACTACCAGAAGCCCATTGCTCAGCATGGCCAGTTTGCGAGGGCAGTTTTGTCATGGTTTGTTTAATGTTTTCCTCTGCTCAGGGTTTAATGTGAGGGTTCTTTGACCCCATTATTTGTATGGGTGATTTTCTTTTCATGTTCCTGTGGGACTGTGTTTCACTATGTTTGTTTTGGGTAATTGTTAATGCTTTACTTTGTTCCTATGGTTTTTCTTTTCCACGGCTCCATACTGACTACTTTTTTCTGAATTTTGTGTGATTTGGTAGGTTTTAGGAACCTCTCTAAAGCTCTCATTGGGTACCGCTGTGACGTCAGTTAAATATGGTGACGTGAAATTGTAAGATTAAACGAGTACTTACCAAGTATGAAGTTTGATTGTAATTTCACGAACATTTAACGACGTCACAGTGGTGCACAATGCCCTCCCTCCCTGCCCTATCTATTCTCGGAGCTCACTTTGGGGCTTGGGCTCTCAGCGGTAGTTGGGGACTGCTTCCTAAAACCTACTCTCTAAACGAACTGATGTTGGTTTGGTAGCAGAGCGTCTCATTGTGCACCACTGTGACGTCGTTAAATGTTCGTGAAATTACGATCAAACTTCATACTTGGTAAGTACTCGTTTAATCTTACAATTATGTTGCGTTAGATAGTATTTACTCTAGTTTGGATATTAGGATCTGTGAGGTCTTGTTTTATATTCAATTTTATATCTATCAATTTATATATCAGGCTGTTATCACCTTAAATGGGGGTAGACAAGGTGAGGCACACATACACACAAATAAACATATATAAACACACAATTCATCCAAGAAAATAAATAGTTGAAGTGGCACAGCAAGCCATTAGAATTGAAACATGATATATGATGCCAATGTAGGAAGAAACACAAACAATGCCGACCTACACAAGTGTTGATAAACTGACGAAGTGGTAATCTGTGTTTGGAGTAAAACTGACGAGTAACCTTGATCTCTGACTTTTATTATGAAACATATTAATACTTTAAAAAAAGTCAATACATAAGCATGGAATCAAGCTTGAAATGGGAATAAACGGTAATATGTGTGAATATGAATGAAAAAGTTATGGATAAAAAATAATTCTACATTAAACTTTAAACAAATAAGACATTGAGAATTTCATTCGATTCTTTTGAGCTGAAGAGTTCAGTATATTTTGCATAGAACTAGATGCTTACGTTCTACTTTTTTCCCAGATGCCATCCTACAGGTTTAGGAAACAGACAGCTGTGTATAATGAAAAATTATAAATAAGTAAATATATGCATAAAATACAAATTTATAATCCTTCAATATAAATTAAGAGATTTAATTAACAAAGAGGCATCTTATACTTTTGTGCTGGAATTACAAAGTTTCTTGTTCTTACCTACCTCCAATCCATCCTTATTCCTTTTAATTCCCTTTTATGACGTGCAGGAATAATAAGAGCATGTACTAGCAGTATATATCAAATAAATACCATTAAAAGCACAGAATCATATGTAGCTTATTGGATAATCATGCATGCCATTGAAAAACTAGACAAACAGGAATATAATGACAAAAAATACATTCTTAATCACAGATAAATATAAATGTTTCTTTATTATCAGTAAGAGTGAGTTAGCTTATCTTTCTTACTAAAACCAAGCATAAAGGACACTGAATAAAAATAAATCCCCAAATTGGAATGTGTTCATGTTTACTACCAGGCTCTAAACTTTTCCTTTAACTTATGTATCCTTTCACAAAGTTTATGTATATTATTATGTAATAACTGAGAGTATGTAGGCAATGTAATGTTGTGCGAGATCCAGTATCAATCAGACATCCAAAATAACCAAATGAGTTTTGATTATTTTGGTTGGTCAACTCTTCAATTCCATACATGCATGCAAAGGAATCACCTATGATGATATGGGGCTCCAATACTAATGACTATTGTGCCAACGACCTTAACTTATTTATTTTTGGTAACAAAAGGGAGAACAATATATGTACCTACTTATTATTTGACAACTAAACCCTTAACCCACACACGTGTTAGTGAGAATCACTATCTCAGGATGGGGGTTGAAAAAATATATAAATATAAATAAATAGATAAAAATAAAAAAGCTCATAATCCCTTTACTTCTCGACTTATGATCAAACAAAATCTACAAAAAACATCCATTATTTTTCTGTACAGCAGTCTTACCACTATAACTGTAGGTACTGTGATCGAGCTATAAAAAAAAAAAGAATGAGAATATCTCCTCCTTAGCCGAGCAGACATAGCCTATCCTGTGCCTGGCAGCTTGTGGCTATAGTGACAGCTAATTACTGCATAACTCTGTCTATTCCAAAACACTGTAAACTTCCCTGTTGTATGCATAATTATCATTAAAAACACAAAAATACCATTCAATAACACTTATAGGAAGATTTTTCCAATACGTTTGTGGTGCTTGTGAGGAACAACCACCAATGGTTTTCTCTTAGTTAGAGATCATGATGAGGTTGTCAACACTCCACCAATGGTTCTGGCTGTGTGTAATGAGGAGGGAAACTGCAATAGGGAACAGGTTTATAAGTGTTGGCAACTCATGCTTAAAATAACCCCAACGTGTTTCTGTTTTATTAAGACGAGAACCATCTTGATATGTGTGTGTCAGCCATTGATTCCTTGAGGTGTGTACTATTACTATTGTATCATTGGTCAGTTAGAGGTTGATAATATAAAAGCAATAAAAGAATAGAAACTTCCCTTTAAGAAACACTAATCACTTTGGATGAACATTTACAATCATTAATCTACCTTTGGTTATTCTTATGTTCCACAGATAACATAGCATTTCCCTTTTATAAAAGTGGCAAAATAATGTGAACAGCATTTAAAAGACATTTAGTGTCACTGATTTATCAAAGCAAAATTCTCAGGGTTTGTACACGCTATGAATGTAATAAAAATATATATTTTTACACGATATCTAATTTATCAAACGATTAAATAATTCATAAAATTACCATAACAATTGGACACAGCCTGACTGTTAGTTTTCCTGGTTGCCATATAATCCATAGAGTGGGACAGACACAGGTGGCCAGGTGAGGTCTGCTGCCATGTCCTGCAGTACTATCTTGTACTTGTTCTTGGGTGTCCTCTTGCAGGTCACAAATTGGAAGCACTTTTTAAGAGATCCACTGTTAACCAGCCACTTGGGGAGGAAAAACGCTACTTAGAAAGATAAGAATAACATTTAAAATTACTAAGATTTCTTTATATTTCACTGTTTGATATGATGGAATGATAAAAGGAAACCTCTTTAAACACTTACCTCAATGCTATAGGAAAGAACCATGTGTGTGGCCACCAATAAGACTAAGGTGACCCGGAACATCATATGCTTGTTTGTATCATGACGGATTCCCATGAAATCCATCAACCAAGACCATGGAGACAGCATCATCAGCATGTTAATAGTTCCAAGCAGTAGTAGTACCAATGTCAGCCTGACTGCCAATTAGCAATCACAAAATATTAATAAATGAGCTTATTTAGAAAACTATAACAAGTATTTTGGTCTACCACTTGTGAGCTTAGTACTGGCAATCATGGCAAGTGTCAGTCATGTTTGTGATGTCAGACCACACCCATGTAAACATACACACGTTCATAGCTCCAGTTAAAACCAGGACTAAATTGCATTTTTTTTTTGTCATTTTATGCACCATGTTCATGCTGCATTATTAGTGTTTTCTTATTCTTTTGTGTTTTTAATAATTTCATGCACTCTTTGACCATTACATAATTCTAAATAACTTCCATGATAGTTTGGTTTTAATTTGCATCATTGTTAATAAAGACTAGTGCACTAGTGCACTCTTTCCCATTTCCACTATATGGCACTTTTTTGCATTAAATTCCATTTTCCATGTCTTGCTCCACTCACACACAAATATATATATATATATATATATATATATATATATATATATATATATATATATATATATATATATATATATATATATATATATATATATATATATATATATATATATATATATATATATATATATAATATATATATATATATATATATATATATATATATATATATATATATATATATATATATATATATATATATATATATATATATATATATATATATATATATATATATATATATATATATATATATATATATATATATATATATATATATATATATATATATATATATATATATATATATATATATATATATATATATATATATATATATATATATATATATATATATATATATATACTTTTTTAAAGATATGTTTAGAATATTTGTTTGAATAAGTGGAAAACAAATGTTATGCATTGTACAAGTGAGCAAGACCTTAATAGTTTCATAAAATATACTTATGATAGAATAAGATTAAGGTATTATACAATGAAATTTAAAGATAAAAGAAGTCAAATATATGTATAATAATAATGACACTTCTCACATGTTTTTCCGAGAATGTGAAACCACCTACTTTATAGACTATATAGCTTCTGAAAATCAATCATCTTATCATTTTGCAAAAGTTATTCTTACACATACCTCTTACTTTCATCAACCTATTAACATTTGAAAACAAACATTTGAAGCATCTTTTCCTGTTGAACTATAAACAATCTATGAACAGCTCAGATGTTTAAAAAATACTTTACCTTTACAAAGAGTCTAACTAGTTAATTTTTCGAACAGAAAAAGTAAATTAAAAAATAATAAATAAACAAACAAATAAACAAATAGATAAGCAGATAAACAAATAAATATATAAAGAATGAATCAATCAATAAAAATAAGATATTAAACAAATAAATGTTTAACTTCTTACATTAACACACAAAACATTTCACCCACCATTAGTAACCAGTGGCTTTCTAAATGGCTTGCCCGGTGAGTAGGTGATGCACAAGATCAGATACTGGAAGCTTGATACATAGAAAATAATGGTGGACTCCCAGCAGACCAGATTTTCTTTCTTACCACCAGATGGCTTATTTGGCTCAAACCTGAAGGTAAATGTGGAACTTCAAGATGCAAAAGTACCTAGCAATACATCATCATCCATACAAAATAAATTCTCCTACATTTCATATATAATCCTTATTCCATAGAGACAGATCTACTGCTTCTATTAATCATCAATCAACTTTCTGTTGATGGCATCCTAAGGTTGAGGTTCTACTTAGATGTCAAAGGCTACACTAGCATTCCTTGCCGTTTTTATGCTGTATTCAAGCTTACCATAACTGTTGAAGAAGGTAGAAATATGCAATAACTTGGAAGAAAATAACTAGGAAGATTTGGGAGAGAATGGAGAACATGTTTGCAGTACCCAAGAGATTTCCTAAAGGTTTTTCAGGGCCCAGCTTTCTGCAAAAATAAGAGGAAATCAATGTAACAAACAATTCTGCAAGAAATAAAGTCTTGGATCTATTAGCAAACCTACTTCACAATCTCATCCATAATGCATAAAGACGTCCTCATGTAAAATGTTCATGTTATAAACTTTCTTAAAATGTGACTAGTACTGAATCATGGGTTCTGCCTGGCTATATGTGGTTGGAAGAAAACATCACTTGTTGTCTGGCTGCCATTAGCCCATTGTATACATGTGATTATCCATACTCAGGGTATATTAATTAAATTATGGTCTTTACATCAAGTATCTAAATAAAGTGTTGCTGTTACTACACTAGATATATAATAACAATAAGGTGGATAAATAAATCAACTCTTATTAACTCAGCAAAACGAAAACTAATCAGGAAAATGAACAGTGAATTATATTTGATGCATACTCAACAAACTGAAAATAAATCAGGAAAATATAGTTGATTATATTTGATGCACAATGTTGGTTAATTCATATGAGAAGTACATGGACAAAATATAGGTTATAATATTATGAAAAAAGAGATGAATAAATGAACTAGATTCATCATGTGTTGATATAAAATTAGCTTAAACATCATCAAAAGTCATCTTGAACTCACTGGCTGGGTCCTGTGTAGCCCATGAAGATGGCAATAACAGTCACAATGAAGAGATCAATGAAGAGAAATTGTGCATCAGAGAGATTGGTATAAGCCTGAAAATATAATATTGAATTACCTTTAAAGCATTTTTACTCCCTTAAAAGAAATTCTTTTTATTTCACATAATCATAATCATAATAATAATAATAATAATAATAATAATAATAACAATAACAATAATAATAGTAATAATAATAATAATAATAATAATGATAATATAAGGATAAAAGTGAATTACGACTGTATTATCAGTCAATCTCTTCCCCTTTCTATGGCAGAAGATCTTTGTGTATGAGACAGTAACATTAAAAACAAAGTCTTTGCCCAGTGCCCAAAGAGGTCGAGTGAGAAAGAAACTTTCCCAGGAAAACATGCCCATGACCACCTTTACAACAACGTCTTTGCAGATTTCTTGATTCAGTCCATTGCTTTTCATTGTTAATGTAGCAGTAATTGGGTTTGAGAACATTTGGTCTAAAGTCTCAAAACAATGGTAAAATGGGTTATCCAGCACGAGCTTCTCCCCATTTGTATCAGATAAATGAAATTTTATTGTATTTTATTGTAAAACGAGTCACCTGTGTATATACAGTGAAAATCCGATAATCCATGGGCAGATGGTTCGGAAGTTGTGAGCCAAAATATTATTAATTCTAAGGCAATAGGCTAAGTGATTACTGTAGAAATTAAGTTAATGGCCTAAGTGATGAATACTGTACAGTTTAAGTTGAAAAAATACTGTACAAATTAAGTTAATGGCCCAAGTGATTAATTACTGTACAGTATTAAGTTAAAAAAATACTGTGCAAATTAAGTTAGTCCTAAATGAAAAATATTAATTTGAACAAATACTGTATTAAATGACTAATGTACTGTGTGAAAGACTCCTTAAGAAAAAGTTTGACCCCTTGGATTACTGTAGTAATCCAAGGGGTCATAAGAAAGCATGATCTTGCACTGCAGGTACTGTATACTCACAGAGTATAAGATGAGGACAGAGACAAACTGGATGATGCTGTAGAGCGCCATGTACTTGAACACAGAGAAATTAGTGGTGAGTGCACAGCGCCCCTCACACACCACCTGAGGCACACATTCTATATTGTTGATGTGGGATGTGAAGGGTGCAGCCACACTGGCTTCCGCCTCTGACAGTGAGATACCTACATGTGCTGCCTTCAGGGCCTGATAATAAGAAGGAAACACAAGTAAGGAATAAGGAATTAAAAACCTACGGATGAAAGTGGTCAAAGTTGGGAAGAAGAAAGGAAATGCATGGTGCATGGTAGAGATTAAGGAAATGGTTGAAAAAGAGTTGCATATAAACAAAAATAGATGAATAAAAAAATAAAAAATAAACCACTTGAGAATAATGTACCAGAGTGAACGAGAAATACAAGAGAATGGGAATAAAGGAGGGTGAAATAATCTATAGCAGAGTAAAAAAAAAAAAAAAGTGGATGAAGAGGACTGAAGTGAGTAGTGTAAGAAGATTAAAAGGCTATATTGGAAGGAAGTTAGGGATTAGAGATGAAGGGGAACAAATGTGAGCAGCGAAAACAATGCAGTGAAAGTGTGAATGGAAGAATGCTGTGAGAAAAGAGGCTGTGCATGGAAGATGAATAGAATATCTTGAAAATTAAATGAATGTATAGAGTGAATGGAAAACAATTCTGATGTGTATGGGAATGATAGGTGGTGGTTGGATAACATAACATAACCCCTATTTTTAAGAGCAGAAAAAAGAAAAAAAGTTTTTCAATAAACTATAAAAAAAGATCAGAGACAAGAAGTTTGCATTCCTTAAAACAAACAATCTATTTATCTATGTACCAGGCTCTTATCCCCCAAAGCAAACAAATAATAATAAAAAAAAAAAAAAACACGGATTTTGTAGTAAATCTTGTTTAACTAATCTGTTAGATTTCTTTCATGACGTTTACGCAAGTTGGAATGTTTGGGAGCTGTATGATGTGAGTTACTCAGATTTTCAAAATACATTTTATAAGGTCTCTCATAATAGGTTAATATCTAAATTTGTGGGCACATGAAATTGAAGAGTATCTATGTGCATGGGTGGAAAATTGGCTCCCAGACCACCAACAGCAAGTTATTTTAGATGGTGTAATATCTGATTGGCAAAACGCAACTAAAAGTTGTGTGTCTCAAGGGTCGGTCAGCTAATCAGGTCTGATGCTAGGAATGGGGTGGATCTTAATTGATGTGGCGGGGCTAATCCAGTTCTGCTGTAACGTCCTGAAGTGAAAGTCACTGACAATGGTGTGTGACTGACCTACATGAGATGTATGTATACATGTTTACTTACTCCACAATCATTGGCACCATCCCCACACATAGCAACAATGTAGTTGATGGACTGCAGTTCTTGTACAAGGTGTGCCTTCTGGTCAGGGGACATTCGAGCAAACACAGTGCCACGGCACACTATTCTTGGGACCAAATCAGGGAAATACTGGTTTATCACAGACCAAGCCTTCCCACTTACAGCCAGGTGGTACTTGGGATCAATGTTCAGACACACAGTATTCTGTATCAAGAAAATAAGTCATGGTGAGAAGTAGAAAAAAATCAAAACTACATGGAGATTTGGAAATGAAAAACTACCTTGAGTCATCATCATCATTATCATCTTTTTGAAAGGTTCTACTCATTTCGTCGCTGGTTATTGCAACGTTTTCGTGTTCTGTTAGTCAACTTATACTTTGGTCGCGGGGTTACAGAACACTAATTTCTAAAATGACTTTCATTAAAAATCTTTCCTTTTTCTATATTTTAATTAACAGATAATCTTCCCTTGCTCCTTCTGTTACATAATAACATCATCTTATCCCTTTGCTTTGACACATATAATCAGGCACATAAGTAATTCCTCTAGGAGCTATAACATATTCATAATTGTGGAGCAACACAATATAAGTAATTATGGAGCAACATATAATAAGTAATTATGGAGCAACATATAATAAGTAATTATGGAGCAACATATAATAAGTAATTATGGAGCTACATATAATACGTGATCATGGAGCAACTCATAATAAAGTTAATCAAAAGGCATACACATTATACATCATAAATCCTACATAAAATATCCTTGCACTAAACATCCTAAGGCTGCTTTTAAGACTGCGTTAGAAGAGAGCTTCCACTTACCCCAAATATTAGTAGCCCCATTGTGAGCTGAGCTGAAATGAACCTCCTCAGGGGTGAGCCAGAGTCTATCTGCCTGATTTTCAAAATCTTGGCAGTTACCTATTTTCTCCAGTCACAGCGACTGTGAGTTCCTAACTTTCAAAATGTAAGGCTATGTTTCTTAAGCAATTTTCATAAAGTTCTGTCTCTTTTGATTCCATAAAGTTTAGTTCTACAACGGCTGGCACTCAACCGACTTTTCCCTTGTGCCTTTCCTCACCGTTCGTCAAAGACACTTGAAACTTTCTCTTTCTCCCCTCCGTGCCCAACATCTGGTTTATGGCTAAAGGGTCCCCCTGGCACCCTCTGTCCTTCTCTGTTTATCCACTGTACAACACAACTTTGTGTGTCGACTCACGACACTCATACTTGACACAGGAATTCAGATAAATGAAGAATATATAAATATAAAGAATTTTAGATTTGCTTATGATATTATTCTAATGAGCGAACTATAGCAGATGATTTTGTAGTTGCACAGAAAAGCCAAAGAGTGACTTTAAAGATGAATATGAAGAAAACTAAGATTATCTGCAACAATTACATATTAGACCATGAAACTAAAATACATGACTATATAATAGGATTCCTGTATCCCCTACTACATGGAGAAAAAATGGCTAATTAGTATATACTATTTACAATAGAGCATTGTACTAATAGTGGAAATGCAGCATAAATTAAATACTGACCCCATTGGTGACAGCATCTGGTGCATGAGCTGGTTCAAATATAAGGGTAGCAGACTGTCCTTCAGTTGGAGGTGAAGCTTTGGCCACAAGTATTCTATCTGAGGTGCCCACCATGCCACAGTCACGAGCCACACTGACAGCCGTCAAGATATTGTCACCTGCGGAACCATATTAACTGTTACTTTTAAATTATCTTAAAACTTAAAGGGGAAAATTAAAAAAAATGAATTCTTTTCATACCGTACATACCCATAACAGGGGCTACTTGGAAGAAAATATTACAAGATGATATGAGGTAATATTTCAATATCATTCACACTCATTCAGCATAGCTATATGTATTGGAAAGATCATTGCAGCATCTGATATACCAAATTAAACTCTACAACTGTCATTATAAATATTTGCTCTATGGCTAAAAATTACACAGTAAAATGAAACCATATCCTTTATCAGAAAACATGAATTTCTTTCTAATTTTCTCGAACGCAATTAGAAATATTGTAAATATCATTGCAGAATCTGATAGATCTAATTAATCTCTATAACTGTCATTATGAATATTTGCTCAAGACTAATAATTACACAGTAATATGAAACTGTATCCTTTTTTAAAAGACACGACTTTCTTCCTCATTTTCTCTTAAGCTAAGAAAGATATTGGAAATATCATTGCAACATCTGATAGACCTAATCAAACTCTACCACTGTAATTATGAATTTTTGCTCTAAGACAAACAGTTACGCAGTAAAATTAAACCGCATCCTTTTTCCAAAAACATAACTTTCTTCCTCATTTTCTCAAAAGCTATTGAAGATATTGGAAATATCATTGCAGCATCTGATAGACTTAATTAAACTCTACAACTGTCATTATTAATATTTCCTCTAAGATTAATAATTAGGCAGTAAAATGAAAAAATATGACTTTCTACCTCATTTTCTCGAAAGCTATTAGAGATATATAGGAAATATTATTGCGGAATCTGATAGACCTAATTAAACTCTACAGCTGTCATTATTATTTTTTGCTCTATGACTAATAATTACGCAGTAAAATGAAACCGTATCTTTTTTCCAAAAAATATGACTTTCTTCCTCATTTTCTAGAAAGCTATTAGAGATATTGGAAATATCATTGCAACATCTGATAGACCTAATTATACTCTACAACTGTCATTAAGAATATTTGTTCTGTGACTAATAATTACACAGTAAAATGAAACCAAATTTTTTTCTCCAAAATAACCTTCTTTCTCATTTTTTGGAAAGCTATTAGAGATATTGAAAATATCATTGCAGCATTTGATAGACCTAATTATACACTACAACTGTCATTATGAATATTTGTTCTAAGACTAATTATTACGCAGCAAAATTAAACCGTATTTAAAAAAAAAAACATAATAATTACGCATTAAAATTAAACCGTATATTTTATCCAAAATAATTTCTTCCTCATTTTCTCAAAAGGTATTAAAGATATTAAAAATATCATTACAGCATCTGATAGATCTAATTAAAATCTACAACTGTCATTATGAATATTTGTTTAATGACTGATAATAACGCAGTAAAATTAAACGGTATCTTTTTTCCAAAACATAACTTTCCTCCTCATTTTCTTGAAAACTATTAGAGATATTTGAAATATCATTGCACTATCTGATAATCTAATTAAACTCTACAACTGTCATTATGAATATTTGTTATAAAACTAATAATTACGTAGTAAAATTAAACCCTATCTTTTTTCCAAAACATAACTTTCCTCCTCATATCCTTGAAAGCTATTAGAGATATTCGAAATATCATTGCAGCATCTGATAGATCTAATTAAACAATACAACTATCATTATGAATATTTGTTCTATGACTAATAATTACGCAGTAAAATTAAACTATCTTTTTTCCATAATATAACTTTCCTGCTCATTTTTTCAAAAGCTATTAGAGATATTGGAAATATCATTGCAGCATCTGATAGACCTAATTAAAGTCTACAACTGTCATTATGAATATTTGTTCTATGAATAATAATTACGCAGTAAAATGAAACCGTATCCTTTTTCCAGAAACATGACTTTCTTCCTCATTTTCTTGAGAGCTATTAGAGATATTGGAAATATCATTGCTGCATCTGATAGACGTAATTAAATTCTACAACTGTCATTATGAATATTTGTTCTGACTCTAATAATTACACAGTAAAATTAAACCATATCTTTTTTCCAAAACATGACTTACCTTGTCATTTTCTTGGAAGCTATTAAAGATATTGGAAATATTGCAGCATCTGATGAACCTAATTAAACTCTACAACTGTCATTATAAATATATGTTCAATGACTAATATTTACACAGTAAAATTAAACCGTATCTTATTTAAAAAACATAACTTTCCTCTTCATTAATTCGAAAGCTATTAGAGATATTGCAAACATCATTGTAGCATCTGATAGACCTAATTAAACATTAAAACTGTCATTATAAATAATTGTTCTATCTTTAGTAATTACGCAGTAAAATTAAACCGTATTTTTTTTCCTGAACATAACTTTCCTCCTTATTTTCTCGGAAGCTATTAGAAATATTGGTAATATCATTGCAGCATCTAATAGATCTAATTAAACCCTACAACTGTCACTATGAATAAAATGCAACCGTATCCGTTCTAAAAAAACTTTTAGAAATATTGGAAATTTTATTGCAGCATCTGATAGACCTAATCATATTCTAAAACTGTCATTATGAATATTTCCTCTAAGACTAATAATTAGGCAGTAAAATGAGACTGTATCCTTCCAAATATATGACTTTCTTCCTCATTTTCTCATAAGCTATTATAGATATTAGAAGTATCATTGCAGCATCTGATAGACCTAATTAAACTCTAACTTGTCATCATGAATATTTTCCCTAAGACTAATAATTACGCAGTAAAATGAAACCGTATCCTTTTTCCAAAAATATGACTTTCTTCCTTTTTTTCTTGAAAGCTATTAGAGATATTGGAAATATTATTTCAGCATCGGATAGACCTAATTAAACTCTACAACTTTAATTATGAATATTTGCTCTAAGACTAATAATTACGCAATATAATTAAACCGTATCCTTTTTCCGAAAATGACATTTTTCCTCATTTTTTCGACAACTATTAAAGGTATTGGAAATATCAGTGCATTATTTGACAGACCTAATAAAACTCTACAACTGTCATTATGAATATTTGCTCTAACACTAATAATTACGCAGTAAAATTAAACAGTATCCTTTTTCTAAAAACATGACTTTCTTCCTCATTTTCTCGAAAGCTATGAGAGATATTGGAAATATCATTGCAGCATCTAATAGACTTATTTAAACTCTACAACTGTCATTATGAATATTTGCTCTGACTAATAATTACGCAGGAAAATGAAACCGTATCCTTTTTCCTAAAACATGACTTTCTTCCTCTTTTTTTTGAAAGCTATTAGAGATATTGGAAAAATCATTGAAGCATCTGATAGATCTAATTAAACTCTACAACTGTCATTGTGAATATTTGCTCTAAGACTAATAATTACGTAGTGAAATGAAAGCGTATCCTTTTTTCCCAAAACATGACTTTCTTCCTCATTTTCTCGAAAGCTATTAGAGATATTGGAAATATCATTGCAGCATCTGATAAAACTAATAAAACTCTACAACTGTCATTATGAATATTTCCTCTAAGACTACTAATTACGCAGTAAAATGAAACCGTATCTTTTTTCCAGAAACATGACTTTCTTCCTCATTTTCCTGAAATCTATTAGAAATATTGGAAATCTCCTTTCAGCATCCGATAAATGTAATCAAACTGTACAAATGTCTTTATGAATATTTGCTCTAATACCAATAATTACACAGTAAAATGAAACTGTATCCTTTTTCCAAAAACATAACTTTCTTCCTCATTTTCTCGAAAGCTATTAGAGATATTGGAAATATCATTGCAGCATCTGATAGACCTAATTATACTAAGTTTATAGTCGCTATTGGACAAGACAAACAGAAAAAAAAAGAAAAAGTACCTTCAGCATATACACGGCAAAATACTGTACTTCTCCCATAGGATGACCTAGGGGCTAAGTGACAGGAGTGTATATGTATGTATGCATGGGTGTGTGTATGTATGCCTTGTCTTGGCTATCTCCCTTTCAGTGGATAATTGCCAAATATATGAACAAATAAAAGTATAATCAATGTGAATGCAAGCCTACTTCAGCAAAAAACTGAAAATCCAGTTATATTACATAGAAAATAATATATCTGTAAATGAGAACTATAAGAAATATGAGAAGGCAGACCTGTGACCATAACTGTCCTGATGTTAGCATTTGCCAGCTTTTTTATCACTGGGGTTGTTTCTGGCTTGAGCATGTTCTGTAGCACCAGCAGCCCTACAAACTTAAGGTCCTTCTCCACCTGTACAAAAACCAAATGCAGTTTGTTTATAATGCCATTATTAACTTTGTGAAATTCTTGTTATCACATATGTAATTAAGTGTGATAAAGAATTATAATGTATCAAACCACTAGCCTGGGAGCGAGATATTCTTTGTGCAGCATGCCAGGTGAGCTTGGTCTGCAGGTGGCGGTAGGCTAATGCAATGACCCGAAAACCCTGCAGTGTGTATTCATTTAGGATTGTTCCCAGGTCATCAGGTACTGTGTAATACAAAATAATATGTTTTACATTGTTTCATTCTTGTCAAATTTCCTTTTGGTCTTACAGTGAATCTAAAAATATATGCTGTAGGGAAAAATCATTAAACTTTTAAGATATAAACAACTTATACAGAGGAAAGAAATTTTAAGTGCCATACAAATGCCTGATTATAATACTCTTTTTAACAAATTTATGTTCATCACCATCATAATCATCATGAGCATGTATCTTTATCATGAGCAAAATGGAATATTGAATGACAAAGCATGGCAATTACTGAAAGGCAAAGTAAATGACTGAAATTTAATGGGTCACTATCTATTTCAAATATTTGTCTATCAATCTATATACCAGGCTATTATCCTCCTAAATGGGGGATTGCCAAAACAAGACACAAATACACACACACACATACATATAAAATGGGGGCTAAGGTCAGGGGACTTATCCACAACAGGGTCCTAAGGTTTACCCCTGCCAATTTATATTTATCTAACTCATGCTCTCTCTCACCTGATATAATCCAAGGGTAACACCAGATGCAAGAGAACCTCCTCCATGGATCAAGGCATGATCATTAATCATGCATTCATCACTGCTCTCCATTCACTTCTATCCCACACAATCATCCTCTCTTGCTCCATAGATATTCTTCTTTCATTCGTTGCCCTTTTTACACCCTCCATCCATCCAGTTCCTCTCAACCTCATACATTGGATCCTACTATTCTCTTCACCAACTGGTGGTCCTTCTATCCATGTGTACAAGCCACCTCAACATACACTATTCTGGTCAATCCACTCTCTCTCTCTCTCTCTCTCTCTCTCTCTCTCTCTCTCTCTCTCTCTCTCTCTCTCTCTCTCTCTCTCAAAAAAAAAAAAAAAAATAAATAAATAAATAAAAAAAAAAAAAAAAAAAAAAAAAAAAAAAAAAAATAATAATAATAAAATAAATAAATAAAATTAAATAAATAATTAAAATTTAAAAAAAGTCTATACAACAAGCAGTTATCTAAAGCGGATAGCCAAGACAAGACAAGACACACATACACACCCATACCTGTAAACTCCTCTCACTTAGTCCCTAGGCCCCTATAGACCCCCACTGAGTAGGTGGTCAGAAAATGTAACATGATTCTTTCACCCACAGAAAATGTCCACCACGAAATGGTTTGGCTGGGCAATCAACATCCCCCAGAAATGATATTTAGAAACTACTGTACATTTGCTGGTATCAACAGTAATCTGGGTTGTTCTTGAAATACTGAAATTTATACTTATATAACAAATGCATACTTCCTAAAATCAACCATAAATGGTATGAATTTTACAACAAACAAAAGCAAGTGCCTGAAATTGCTGTCTCAGCATTACACGATTATCTATTGGATATATCTTATAAATCATAATTTACAATAACTTCAAATCACTAGTGAAATCTACGAGAAAATTGCATGGAGGGGTATCAGTACTTCAGTTGTTATGCATATTTAACTTTTAATTCCAGTATAAAAGCAATGCAAGAACTTCAGGAATAATTTTGAACACGTAACTACAAATATATGTTTATGAAGATGTTGATTACAATAATAAGTAATCAACAGAATATTAAATTATTTAGGAAAATTATCTATAAATGGTAAGCAGAATGAATGGGAACCTGGATACTCACATGATTCTGGTAAACAAAGACCCATGATCACCTCTGGGGCTCCCTTCACATAGAGGTCCATCTGTTGTTGGCCCAGGACTCGTACAATGACTGACATGCGCTGGCTGCTACTACTGAATGGGAACTGACGCACTATTCCAATCTCATATGGAACCTATAAAAAATTGAGATCTGTTTAAGAAGCAAATTTTAGTAATACAACATGAAACAAAGTTCTGGAAATCAATGGCTTAAATCTACATCAAACAGTATAAGAGTTTCTCCAACTTCAGCTCAGACACCATCTTGTTACCCTGCTTTGAGGGAAGCCAAACAGTTTACCATATACAAATATGCTTAAAGCAGTCCTTGTCTTTTGAAAAAGAAAAAAAAATCATAACCATAATTACGAAACACTGCACCAGATATGCCAGTGTGACTAACAAGTATGAAATTTCATTTTACATTGCTATTGTGTTCACTGAATTAGAGGAATCCATTTCTATCTCACACTATGGCAAGATATAAGATAATAATGGCTTAGTTAATAGTGTTCCAGTTATCAAAGTATCATTCATGCTTCCACAATTAAATTTGATGCAGATGCAGATCCCATTTAATGAATGGTAGCATTAAAATACATATGTAAATAGAGGCTAAAAGTAAACAGATAAAAGATATCCAAGAAATGACATAAGTATCAGCCTTAGGTAGGAGTGTAGAAGGAAGGAAAGTAAAGGGTTACAACCTGAAAAGGTGTCTCCAAAACGTCAGAGTAGCCAGGAGGATCAACGTAAGTCTCCTGATGGCTGGGCTTCACCACAGTTGGTGTTACTTGGTCATAGTTGGTGGAACCTGGTGCAGGCTCCTCCAGGGTCTGCCAGGAAAATATACTGGTTATATGAAGAATGTATGGATGTGCACGTATGTATTCATTTGTATGTATTTACCTAATTGTAACATACAAGAAAAAGAGCTATGCTCGTACTGTCCTGTCTCCAAAACTACCATTATCCAGTTTGCTTTTTGAAATCACGAATATTTCTTGCATTAATCACTTCTGCATCAAGTTTATTCCAGGCTTCTATGCTTCATTTGCATGTGTGCATGCAAGCAAACACACAAATGTTTGAGTGAAGTCGAAAAATGGAAATAGAGTTTAATGCCAAGAAATGTGCAGTGATGGAAATGGGTAAGAGCAGTAGAAGACAAACAAGAAATTATTTTATGGGAAATTAACACTTTAGTATAAAAAAAAGAAAATACTTGGGAGTAACAATTATGAGTAACTTATCACCAGGAAAAAAAATATACAGGATCACCAGATAAACGTACAACTTATTGAGAAATATACGAATGGCATTCACCTATCTAGACACGATAAGGAAATATAATTTTATCAATGATCCAGCAAGGTTTGAATACACAGCAATGGTATGGTCGCCTTACAAAAAGAAGGATATAAGGAAGATTGAGAGAATACAAAGAACAGCAACTAAGATGGTCTCATCACATTAATGCAGGTGCACAATAAATGCATTCTTTCATTCATCTGGTACTTCTTTCTGTTTCCATGCAAGTTCAGAAATCAAACCCATCCATTCTAGCACTGTTTCTCCTCCAAATTTTGACATTTCTGCTGTTATTCCACCCACACCTGCAGCTTCAACATAATTAAGTTTATTAATTGTTTTCTTTACTTCTTTTTCACCAATTCCTTTCTGCATGATGCTGCTAGTAAGGACAGATGTGGGTGTGGAAAAAATAGAGATTGGAGAAGGCGCGGCATAAGTTATCAATGTAAAATTGAACATGAAAGGAAGCAAGAAGAGAGATATTGCATTGCAGTGTGTTATGTCTCCCCAAGTCAAGAACATGTAGTGAAGTGGAACATCAGAGAAGGTTGGAAAACACATCTGACTTTCTGCAGAGTTTGAATGAAGGAAGCAAAAGTGTTATACTAGTGGGAGACTTTAACTGTAAGGAGATACACTGGGAGGAATGGAGTGCAGAAGGAGAGGAGACGCAGGGAAACAAACTGTTGGGTATTGCAATGGACAACAGAATGACACAGTGGGTACAGGAAGAAACAAGATACAAAGGTGATAACATCCCAGCAAGACTAGACCTAATACTAACAAAGGAACCAGATATAATTGCAGAAATCCAACACAGCTACCCATTGGGAAAAAGTGATCATGTTATTATTGAGTTCATAGCATTAGTAGAGAGGGAAGAACAGAGAGAAGAGTCATAGAAGAGAGAATGGTACAACTATAGGAAAGCAAATTTTGGAAGTTTGAGAAAATGCTGCGAGGAAGTGGACTGGATTGAGTTTGAGGAGGCTGGTGACATACATGATAGATGGAAATCATTTCTAAAAAAATATATAATAAAGGGGTGGAAATAAATGTGCCAAAGATGATTAGGAAAGATACACGGAAAAAAGACTGGTTTAATAAAAGATGTGAAGTAGACAAGAGAAAAAGAGATGTTGCTAAGGGGAATGGCAGGAATAATGATTGCCATTACATACATGGAAAAATAGGAAGATAAATAACATTATGGATTAGGGAGTAGAAAAGAGTTGAAGACATCTTGACCAGAATTAAATGAAAAAAGTGGACATGGGCAGGATACATCATGCGACAAACAGATAATAGCAACCCAAGGATGGTAAAAGAAGGCAGGACAGACAGAAAACTAGATGGCGAGATGAGATAGGAAGTTCTGTTGGAGTAACCTGGAATAGATAGGCATCTGATAGAGAGTGAAGAATGTTGGGGGAGGTCTGTGTTCTGCAGTGGACTCAATGAGGCTGCTGCTGCTGCTGATGATGATGATGATTGCATTAATCAATACTTTCTTAGTACAACATACATGATGGTGTTAGTATCTGAACTTGCATGATCAATGGCATTTGTGAAACATATGCAGCAAACTACTATATGAAATTGGTTTTTCTAAGTTATCCACCTGTGGGCTGTAGAATGTAGTATAGTTTGTAAGGTTATCAAGTGAAATAGTCTGACTCCAGCACTTAGAAAATAAATTGTGTATTGGAAATCAACAACGGTACAGGGATGAAATTTAAGGATAGAAATGAGTTGGATGAAGGCCTAGTGGATCAGTGCAGAAGAGAAAAGTAAAAGATTGGAATTGTGATTGGAGGCATGTAACTAAGTAGATGGAAGGGATGGAGTGCGACATGAATAGAGGAAAATGAAAGGAAAGAATAAGGTCAATAGTGTGTGATGCGGTGAACAGATCTAAGAGAGAAGGAGAGGAAGGGATGGCCACTGTATATTTTATTCTTTTTGAATCATCACACTATCAATGCAGATAGCTATCAATGCAGCATTTACATTCATTAATATAAAAGAAGTGAAGAGATACTTCCACATGATTGCAATGTTGAAATAATATACAATGAATCATTAATATTCACATAATATGGCATGCTCTTTTGAGAAAAATACTTATTAGAGTAATCAATATTGAAAGCTGTTACACCTGTTCTCCAGCCTCAAGATATGTAATCTGATATCTAAAGGCAGCTACACATTTTTTCATGGGAAGTTGTGCAAATAGAGTGAAGTGTAATGTAGTGAAATAGGTGAAAAGAAATAATTACAGGTGGTTTGGTCATCTTGAGAGAATGAAGAGTGATGAGTTTGTCAAGAAAGTGTATGTGAGTAAAATTGAGGGTCCTAGTAGGAAAACAGGCCACTTGTAAGATCTGTCTATTTATAAATATACCAGGCTGTTATCCCCCTAAAGGGAGTTAGCCACGACAAGGCACACATACACACACCCATGCACACATACATATCTAGCCACTAGGGCCCCATAGGAGAAGTGAAGTACACCCCATTCAAACACTGCGTGTCAGGTCAGTCACGCACTGAGGACAAGGGCGGGAATCGTATCCACAACAGAATCCCTAGGTTTACCCACGCCACCTCATGTTTAACTCATGCCCTCTCCCTCATCTGCGCTTGATATGATCCAAGGGTCATACTAGTTGTAAGATGGAAGAATAAAATGAAGGAGTACATGCATGAAAAAGGTGCTGATAGAGAGGGAAATCTTGAACAAGCAAGGAGGGAGTGTGTAGATAAAAAGTGGAAGCTCTTCTGCCGTGACTATCCCATTGGTGACTTTTCCGGAGAAAACAAGGCACCAAAGACTATTGATAGATAGATAGAAGAGATCCAAAACTTATCCTTTAACTTATAAATAGGTGAATAGGGTGCATATTTTCACAATAACCCTTGAGCTTGAATTTAAGCTTTGGTATCATAAAAAGCACACATTAACAGCAGAACTATATACAGCAGAGGAATTAAATATTGACTGTAGATAATGCAAGAAGCTTCAAAAAGTAGTTAAATATCACCTTATTGCAGATGCTGCCTTGCCCCAAGTTGCCATCACCATCCAGAGTGCTATTATGGGTGGGGAACCGTGATTGAGGAGATGCTGATAAGGCAGGTGCTGAGCTAGTTGTGTCCACACCAGATGGCAGTGAGAAAGGCACAAGAGAAAGGGGGAATGGTGCAGGATGCTTACAAATAGGTGGTGGGGAGAGGGAAGAGGGAGGGGGACGGACAATAGTGGGTATGAGGCTATCAAATCGGTGAGTGTCTTCCTCATCAGGCTCCTCCAGCTCCTGAGGCACATAGATGGAAGAGGTTAGTAAGCACCATCCATAAGCCACACTCCAAATGTGAGAGCAACATGAACCAAACCTCAATCAAAAAGTAACCTTAAGCTACACCTGTGCCTGAATATCACCTTGGTTAAGTCATCACCTCTAGGTTATATTGTTATACCTCCACCTGAAAGTCACCTATATCAAGCCATCACCTCAAGGTTATATGAGTTAGAGCTTATGTAGAGGTGTATTTCTATGGGTTATCTTTGTGTAGACAAGCTGTTGCATTTTTGCCCAAAAACTATATGTATAAATAGGTTGTTTCAAAAAATCTTTACTAATTCTATAAAAATCATAATGATCAGCTAATAAAATATCAGGTGAAATTTAAATCAAATACATATACCATTTGCCATTACTACCATAGCTTTTATCATTCCAAAATAATAATCTAAAATTCTAAACTATTACTGAATAGAATCAGATAAAAACTATGTATTTTATATTTTGATAACTATAAAACTTTTGTCATATAAGAAGTAATACTAAATCCAAACAATTATGTACTATTAATTAAAGTGCAATTCTTGCTGATAAGAAAACCTCTGAGATCATACTGAAGTATGAAATGTTTTTTTATATATCTACAAACAAAGATGGTTATTCAACTAATTCATAATACTACCAATATTACTGCTATAAAAATAAACAAGCCTATTATTCAACTAATTCATAATACTAGTACTAATATTACTGCTATAAAAACAAATAATTATATTTGTTATTTACCCATTTAGTGGCTTCAAACATCTTCACATCAAGAGGGTCTCCAGTCAAGGCTCCATGAAGGTAGGTAAGGGAATGGCAACTGGCCATAGCAGCTATCAAGTGGGAGGAGTAGTGAATAATGGACACATCCATAACAGGACTCCCCAAATGAGCTTCTTTGGCCTCCAGGACACCCCACACCTCCAATCCATCCTCTGTCAAAGTTCCTGTCTGGAGATAAGATACCATACTATCTCAATGAAGTCCTTATTTTACTTGGCAGGATTCAAAATGTATGTAATTAATTTTCACTTCATAAAATTAAAAATACCACCAACTATTTATATACATTAATACAGAAAAACGCAAGATAAAAATGAACTCTTCAGAATGTCACAAATGGTTGTTTTACCCTCCTTGAATAAGTCCCAGACTTTATTTGGAATGTAATGCAAATGGATAGTTATGAGTGTTTATGATAGATATGTACAATCTTGAAAGATACTATTTTTACACTAACTGAATATGAACATTGAAATATTTGAGAACTTCACACGAAGCTAAAACCATTTAATTATATATGACACTATATAAAAGGTGGTTAAGAGGAATGAAAACAGAAAAACCCGCACCTTATCAAAGCACACCAACTTGATCTTGCCCGAAACATTAATCCTAGGAGGGGATATGCAGAATATTGCCTTTTTCTTGAGTCTGCTTTGAGCATAGTAGGTTCCCACTGTCATGGCCGCTGGTAGAGCTGGTGGTACTACTATGGTCACAATGTCCAGGGTGCGCACCAAGGTCTTCACAAACCCTTCCTGTGAAAGCATAAGATTTTTCAACATTATAATTATCTGTATGACTAAATAGCTTCTTTCTTTTCTTACAATAACAAAAAATATTTTAATATATAATACTAGCAAGCTACACTGCAAAATTTATTTATAGAAGCTGAAAGCAGCAAAATGCCATATTAACCCTTCAACTAAGTAGTTTCTTGCAGCTGTTTAAACTGATATGAAATTCCATAAATTTCTTGGAATTCTTTAGTACAATACATAACAAAAGTGCACCAAGGAATCATGTACGTATATAACTTTACTCATTTAGTAGCAATTGTGGTCTGATGGTATAGCAGCTACTATGATCAGCTCACAATTAAAAGGTTTGGGGTTTGAATTCCTGGTCAGGTGAAGATAAATTGGGCAGCTTTCCCATCATGTTGCATTTTTCTAGTGGGAGATTATTTTTTATAAAATTATGTTGTCTACCAAAAGCACTCCATCCCATCTTCTTTTGATTTCTTATTCATAATTTGGACTTGTACCAATTTTCTCTCCTAAGTTAATACATTCCTGAACACATGCTATTATTTCATTCTCTGCTTTAATTTCTTGAAGTCTCTGAAGAAATAATGCACACCACAAGAAGTATCACCAAAATCAAAGGACAGTTCAGAGCAGGTGTTGACTCAGCGAGGGCTGAAGCCTGACTGATAAACAGTGACGCCATGCGGTTTGTCATTTTTGATAAATTATACATAAATGTTATCAGCCAGTTATTGCTTGCTTGCTTGCTTGCTCTTGCTTGGTTATACTCTGTTGATTTCTCAAATAATAATTTCTTGTTGGTCTTCAACTGCTCTTGCCTATTTTCATCACTTTATATTTCTTGCCATTAAACTAATTTTCCCATCTTTGGATCCATTCAATTATCTTACCGAAATTCCCTAGTAACAATTCAGTCTTCTTCATTTTACTTAATCTTTACTGTCAGTTTTTTATACATGCCCCTTCAGTGTGTTGTTCCAATACACAAGTTCTCTTCTTCATCTGATTTACCATTTCAATCAATCCATGAATTGAGCTTTCAAGCAATACCACTCTATATGGTACATTTTTACACCAATTTCTCTCCTGTCCATTGTGCATCTGAGGAATTTACTACCACTGCGAAGTGTCCATCAATGAGTTGTCCATTTCTTGTTTACAGTATTTTCCTCTTATTGTAGTTTGCTATCTCTATATGGGGACAGGGCAGCCTGGAGTCATAACTTCAACCTTTCTGATTGCAACCTAGGCCTCCTGAGTCCTCCTACCCACCTTTCCACAGGTAATTCCTAAATTATTGCCACAGCAAGATCAATATCTGCATGCCATGCCGTCTGCTCACTGTGCATTTACCTAGTTGCAGTATACCAGCTACACTTGTGTGGTCCTGTCTTTGTATCCATATTTGTCCAGTTTTTTTTTCAGTTGATGTACATATTTTGCCACTATCACTTCTTTCAGTCCATTCCACGTATCTATACTTATTTGGGGAAAATTGTACTTTTTTGTATCGTTCCAGTAAATTCCTTTTTGCAATTTTTTCTTGTGTCCCCTTAAATTTCTAACCTCTCCTTTTCTTCTCAGTATTATGTCTTTTCTATCTCTTTTCATCGATTTATATATTGTCATTAGGTCTCCTCTTTCTCTTCTTCCTTTTAGTGTTGTTAGATGCATTTCTTTTAATCTTTCCTCATATGATAGGTCTTCCAAATCTGGCACTATCTTAGTTGGAATTCTCAGTATTCTTTCTAATTTCAATACATCATTTTTCTTGTACGGGGACCATATTACTTCTGCACATTCCAATTTTGGTCTGATAATTGTAGTCATAATTTTTCTCATCATATCTTTATCTAGGAAGTGTGTGTATAGAAATACTTTAAAAACTAGAAATCTTTTTTGCCACACCACATGAGGGATAACAAGATGGTTTTACACTAAAGCCTCTATAATCCAACCTAATTGGAGGGAGACATGGGTCAAATTAGCCGGAAGTCCTCATTATCCGATTATTACCTCTCTAGCCCCTCCACACAATAAGAACTCCCTAAAACATGCCAAAACAGCACAGACTGTAGTTACAGGCTCACAATCTCTTATCCGAAAACCTTGGGACCAGACACTTTTCGGATTTCTGAATGGAATATTTTTAGCGTAGATATTAACGTTTTATAGATAAAATATTACAGGGGACCGGGTGGCTCAGTGGTAGAGTGCTGGGGTCATGGCTGCAATGTCATGAGTTTGTGCTTTGATCCTGGCAGTTACTTGGTGAGGGAAGTAGTGCTTTCTTGTCACCCTAGCAGGGCTACATGGCCTTAGGTGGCCTAGCTCGAGGATTCTTGAATCCTCCGAATTAGTAATGAAAAAAAGATAAAACATTAAATGAAACTTTAAACATAAATTGGCTCAAACTAAGCTAAACACATGAAAATATTCTTACATGCAGTAAAAGGACAAAACAACTAGTTTGAGGATCCTAAAAAAGATAGATCAATGTGGTCATTGTTGTTATGGTGACCACTCAGTTTAGCAGCACTATGAGACAGCCTTTTAAAAGATTTCCTCCAGTGTCATATGTTTCATTAACAGATTTGTCACATCAACCTGTCTCATATAACTAGGACTAGGGTCCACCTACTTCTTTCCAAGGTTGAAATACCAGAATTAAAAATCCCCGGTAGAGGGCACAGTGCGCATAGCAGATGCGCACCCCCCCCCCCCCCCCCCCAAGTCGCCCCCGCCAGAGGGCCCTCTCCGTCATGAGACGCCATTCCATTTTCAACCTTCATAGGGTTAACCATACACTACACCATACTTGACTGGACACTCGCGACAATCGCTGACAGACGATATTACATTTCGGTCCTATAAATTCCGCTGCTATGAGTGATGACAGATAATACTTCATGTATCAGTTCATATTCTACTTAGGACATTGTATTTCATGTCTTTACAATCAGTAATGATTGCTGAACCATGGCTGAACCTAAAAAATGATTTTACAACTTTTGCAAATAGGAAATTAACATAAAGATTAAAAGTTTGAGTGAAAATCGTGTGGGAGTTGTGTATAAAGCATATTGTTTATAGTATAAATTTCTGGCAAAATCGCAATAATTTCTGAAATAAAACATCACATATTGTGAAATCACCATTCCTGAATATGATTTGATTGTGATCAAATGTCATATTATCGTTATATCGGCTTGGGAATGAATTTTTCACAACAATTCGTGGCGCGTAGCTGAGAAACTGAGCTGAGTGTGTGACGGTGAGACGTCCGTTGGTCTGTCAGTCAGTCACTCACCGCCAGTGGAACCAGACTGACGTACTACTGTAGCTACTAGCTGGACACCGAACTCGTTTTAGCAGTAAGTATGCAACATTTGGTTAATGTAATGTCAGATTTATAAGATTTTAGGAGCATTTTAGTACTAAATTCATATAAAACTCCGTAGAAATTGAACGTAGAATTCCGTTAATTCAAAATTCGAATCTAGCTACCTACTCATCCCACCCATCAGGCACCCCCCTACCACACACACACATGGGTAATAAAGTAGGATAGTTTGCAACTTATCAATGTTGTTATATGTTAACTTGGTGCAGTCTAACTATTTTCTGGTTGTCTTCATCCAGTTAAAGTATTCACATTTGATTCTTCTCAGGATTTCCTTTAATAATTCATTTACGTTGTTTTCTTGCCTGGTAAATGTTGATGTTTAACAATACCATTATTATTTTTTTTCTTTGATGGGGTAAACAGCATCGGTACATACATACATATTTGATATGTTTAAATACCATTCACTTACTGTGTGAGTGCTTACACACATGCATTAGGTTTATTTTTTTTTTCACATTCTTCGAATGAATACATGCTACAGACTAGTAGGTAATATAACTATAGGAATTAATTCATTAATTTATAAATTTAATTGTACTTCTGAATTTTTTTTTTTTCGGATGGTTATTTATTTTTATTTGTATAATTTTGTGTTCACTTGTAATGTGCTAACATTCACATTTTATTTCAGGTTTTTTTGGTTGTGACAACCATAAGGATACATTCCTGCAGATCCTTGTTGCCTTGGCCAGGAACTTCCCAGAGTTTGAGGTGGCACAGTGCTGTAATGGGCACAATGTAATCACCAAGATTCTCCCCGTCGCGGGCTGCAACCCTTTCAATGGTTTTGGCTCCAACTTGTGCAGGGACACAAACTCTGATGTTCACGCCAAGTTGCCCTCCAAACGCCAGGCCACTGGCGACTGTGTGAGGGATACTAGAAGCCATGACCGAATGAAAAGGCAGAAGCTCCAGGGGCAGAAAAAATAGGTGATGGGGGAGATAATGACTGCGTCTTACAAGTCAGTGATTCGTGTCTGAGTATATACTTACTGCTACTGCAGACAGTGTTTTTTTTCTGTGCAACAAAGATATTTCTCCCCCTGCAAGACAGTGACTTGTGTCTCTCTGGACGCAAGTACGCCAATTCTTTGAGAGTGAGGCCATCGTCAGGCGTGTCAACCTGGTGTGTCTTTCTCGATACACCTTGGAGGAGGTGGCAGAGGAGATGCAGACCGCCAGGGAGCAGCTGGTCATGGAGGACACTCGGGTGGTTCAGATGTTGATTGGAGAGCTCTCTGACCTGGACCCTGAACCGCCAGAAGACCTGCTTGCGGCAACTACAAGGCACTTCTCGGGATACCTGGTCAGGATGTCCTTGGGTGAAATTATTGAAAATATGGTGTTTTTATTGGTGTCTTAGGATTTAATAATTGTCGCCCACCGATGACGTATGTTGATTAATTTGTTTTTGTTGCTCATAAACATATTCTTCACATCACTCTGAGATGTTTGCTTTTTGTTTGAGGTTTCTATGATGATTTTAAGTATTTTATTCAAATAAAACAAACAAAAAATCGCCTCAGCACCCATTTGCGAAAGACCCGATTTCGAGTGCACAGTTACGTATGGTGTATTCTATGGTATTGCATATTAATATAGACTACATGGGCTATGCATGCAAGTGTTTTCAGATTGAAATTCCAATATTCCTGGAAATTATTGCAAATTTAGTGTTTTTATTGGTGTCAGGATTTAATAATTGTCGCCCACCGATGACGTATGTTGACTAATTTGTTTTTGTTGCTCATAAACATATTCTTCACATCACTCTGAGGTGTTTGTTTTTTGTTTGAGGTTTCTATGATGATTTTAAGTATTTTATTCAAATAAAACAAACAAAAAATCGCCTCAGCACCCATTTGCGAAAGACCCGATTTCGAGTGCACAGTCACGTATGGTGTATTCTATGGTATTGCATATTAATATAGACTACATGGGCTATGTATGCAAGTGTTTTCAGATTGAAATTCCAATATTCCTGGAAATTATTGCAAATTTAGTGTTTTTATTGGTGTCAGGATTTAATAATTGTCGCCCACCGATGACGTATGTTGACTAATTTGTTTTTGTTGCTCATAAACATATTCTTCACATCACTTTGAGGTGTTTACTTTTTGTTTGAGGTTTCTATGATGATTTTAAGTATTTTATTCAAATAAAACACAACAAATCGGCTCAGCAACCATTTGCGAAAGACCCGATTTCGAGTGCACAGTCACATATGGTGTATTCTATGGTATTGCATATTAATATAGACTACATGGGCTATGCATGTAAGTCTTTTCAGATTGAAATTCAAATATTCCTGGAAATTATTGCAAATTTTGTGTTTTTCTTGGTTTCTTAGGATTCAATAATTGTACCGATGACGTATGTTGACTAATTTGTTTTTGTTGCTCATAAACATATTCTTTACATCACTCTGAAGTGTTTGCTTTTTATTTGAGGTTCCTATCTTAATTCTAAGTATTTTATTTGATTTTTCTAAAAATCTGCCGTAGGACCGATTTGCAAAAGGCCAGATTTCAAGTGTCCAGTCAAGTATGGTGTAGTCTATGGGTTAACTTCTACTCTCCTTGGTTGTGTTTGGTTGATTTCTACCAACAAGTTGATGGCGTCTCCTACTACTCAACGCTCTGCTCCTACTGCTGGCTCAAAGAGGTTCTGTGGTGGTCCAGCTTGCAGTCGCCAGATAAGTGCTGTATCTTTTGATCCCCATACTCTCTGTGTGCAGTGTCGGGGCTTGTGTGAGGTAGACAAGCGTTGTGACGAGTGCAGAAAGTGGAATGATAGTTTGGTGGTTAAGGCTTATAAACACCAGTTAAACCTTAAGGCCAAACGGAAATATAATGAGAAGAGACGTGGCGCATATAAGCAGACCTCGTCATCCTCTGTAGTGTCTCACTCTTCAGCTGTTTCACGCTTCGCCGAGTCTGAAGGTATGGTGGCGGGTGCTATTGCGGAAGGGACAGTTCCCTCGTCACCGGCGAGTTCTGATGTGGGACCTTCTGCTTCTCAGCTGGGTGATAGTTCCATGGTTAATAAGCTTAAAACTCAACTCTCTAATGCTATGTCGTTTATGTCTCAGATGGCTAGTTTTTTTTTAGGTATGTCTGGTGATTCTACACATACTAACTTTCGGGAGATAGTGGAAGAGATAGTCGATAAGAAGCTTACTGGCCATACTTCCATTTCAGCTCCCCCACTGCCAGCTGGGGTCATGTCCCTCGCCCCCCTTCCACCGACACAGAGTCCTTCGCTCAGGCGAGCCTAGTCGGAGCGGAAGGGGAGGGACGGCTGGCAGTTGGTGTTACCTTGGATCCCCCCCCCCAGGGTCTCGCTTGTTAGTCAAGGGATTAGTGATGGTACTTATTCCATTCCTCCAAGGAAGGCGATCCGGCTTGAAACAGAGCCACATGTTCACTGGGAGGGAGGGAAACGATCACAGGGTGGCATGACGGGCCTTGAGAGTGACTCATATGTCTTGCCTTCGTCCCACCTGTGACGGTGTAGTAGCACCTGCCCTACGAGCTGATGGTTCACTGCCAACATCACCAACCCTTGACGATCAGGCAACAAGGCGTGATGACGTGACGATACCTGCCCCGCACCTCTCATCTGATCAGGCTCATACTGTGCGCATCAATCAGATGTGTACACAGCAGGCTGGAGGTGCTGCTAACCCACGTCAGTCACTTACTCAAGAGAGTGTAATGTCTATTACTTCATCTGATGAGGAAGAAGACAAAAGGAAAGAACTGGAAGGTGAGGGTGTGGCTCCCGACTTTCTGAAGTTGTCTCAATTTATCTTTGACCAGTTTAGTGATGCTAGAGGGGAGACTGTTCACCGCCGGAGAGCAGCGGGCCTGGCGGAGGAAGATTTTGTTGTGACCAAATCGGGAAACGAGCTTGTGCCCTTTAAATGGTCACGACCAATGTCTGAGGCTTTGAACTTCACACACGGGCTTTTGACAGACAGAGTGGGGAAAGGTAAGTCAGCCATCCTTCCCTACACGGCTAGATGCAAGAGGCGCTTCTATGAAGTGAGTGACGACTCCACGAAAGGCCGTCCCTTAGTCGTTAATCCCGCTCTAGGACAGTATTCACCTCAGAAGATGAACGATACTCCATCCAGAATCGCCGCTGCTGACCTCTTACGAATAGAGGAAGCTATGAGATCCATTCGTGAGATTCAGAACATCCAGTTTTGGATTTTCGGTGCGTTCACTCGCTTGGTTAAGCTTCAAGATAAGGTACCGAACAAAGACTTACTTATGGTGAAAGCAGTGGATAGCATGCAGAAGGTCATGAAGGATGCAGCTAAAGTCTTCATTGGTTTTATCCAACTTAGTATCCTTCAAAAGGGACACAATTTTAAGGAGTTTGCCATCCTCCTTTTCAGTGTCTGATAAAACGACATTGAGGAATTCTTCATTGGATACTAAGTTTTTGTTTGACAAACACAAGGTTTCGCAAGTCATAGATAATGCAGAGGAGGTGACCTCGTGGTCTTTTCAAGAAGCAGCTGCGGAGGCACTCAAGAGGAAGAAGGTCCCACCTGCTGGGTCGCCATTGCTTAGTCACCTTGTGGCAAGACCCTCTACTTCCGGGCTGTCTACTCATCCCAGGAAGCCCTTCACCAAAGCTGTTCCTAAGCCACCTCAACCTGGTCATTCCTGCTCTAGTTATAGGGGACGGGGGAAGACGGGTTTTCGCAGGTAGGAGTCATGTCCCTTGACCGTACAAGTAGCAGGCTGTCTCTCTCGGAGTTGGAAAGAGTGACAAGATTCTGGTGCGGAGGCATGGGTGATGCAAGTGTTAAGAGAAGGGTACTGCATTCCCTTCGTCGGGCGACCACCAGTATCAGAGTCCCCGATAGCCTTCGCAAGTTATTCACCCAGCTCAGAGAGAGGAAGAGCTTTGGAGGAGATACGGACTCTTCTCAAGAAGGGAGCAGTAGAGTCCACACCTCCTGGCCCAGGGTTTTACAGCTGCATATTTGTAGTGCCCAAAGTCAAGGGCGGGTTTCGTCCAGTGATAGACTTGTCATATCTCAACAAGTTCATTCCCAAGACGAAATTCCGAATGGAGACCAACGGTTCGGTGTTGTCGGCGATTCGGAAGGGCGACTGGATGATGTCAGTGGATCTGCAGGATGCCTACTTTCAGATTCCGATTCATCCAGGAAGCAGAAAGTACCTTCGTTTTGTTTGGAAAGGTCAGTGTTTCCAGTTCAAGGTAGTTTGCTTCAGGTTGTCGACAGCACCACAAGTCTTCACAAGAGTCATGGCTCCAGTTTCAGCAGTGTTACATTCAAGAGGAATTCGCCTCCTTCACTACTTGGACGACTGGTTATTGCTAGCAACATCAGAGAAGGAGGCTGTGAGGTCGAGGGAAGCTCTCCTGCACTTATGCGAGAAGCTCAACATAATGATCAATTGGAACAAGTCAGAGTTGATTCCCAGCCAAGTGGCACAGTATTTGGGGATGGAGATTCACTCTTCAATTTCAAAGGTTTTTCCAAGCCAGAAGAGGATCGACAACTTACAGGAAGTGATAGAGTTCTTCACGAGCCAACACAGCCCTCCAGTTCAGGAGTGGCTGATACTGCTGGGTCATCTGCCGTCGATGTCCCACTTAGTTCCGGGCGGCCGAGGCAGGATGCGCAATCTTCAGTTCTAACTGTCGGCCAATTGGGACAGGAAGACGATGAGCAGACTTCACCTCGTCCCTGTTACCCTATCGATACTGGAAGACCTTCAGTGGTGGTCGAACATGGACAATTTACTGTCCGGTTAGTCTTTAGAGACACCGATCCCAGACCTCCTCTTATACACAGATGCTTCCTCGGTATTCACTGTCACAGTCTGCTGCTGGTCTCTCTCGAGACAGCTGGCTGTCCCCCTATGGAAAGAGCTCAGAGCTCATAGTGACCAATCTTTGGGTTGGACCGAGACCACTCACACACAACACACCGGGACAACGAGGTCACAACCCCTCGACTTACATCCCGTACCTACTCACTGCTAGGTGAACAGAGGCTACACGTGAAAGGAGATTCGCCCAAATAATCTCCGTCTGCCCAGGGGATCGAACCCTGGCCCCTCGGTTGTGAGCCGAGTGCGCTAGGAGTGCAGTAGGATGGGGTGCATACAGCCTGGACATGGAAGTGAGTGGCGAGTGGTCCCACCAGGAGAAACAGGAACACATCAATGTTTTGGAGTTGAGAGCAATCCGTTTCGGACTTCAATCCTTCGAGGAGTCTGTGAGAGGGAAGACAGTGGCAGTTCTGTCAGACAACACCACTGCAATTTCATTCCTCAGCAAGGAGGGTGGCACGAGATCGAGTACGCTCAACAAGGAAGCCCAGAAAACCTTACAGTGGACAGAGGAGAATACAGTAACCATTCTCACGCAGTTTGTGAGAGGCGAAAACAATGTGGTGGCAGACTGTCTCAGCAGGAAGGGATAGGTCATCTCCACAGAATGGACACTTCACCAGATGGTTTGCGACGAGCTATGGAAGGTGTGGGGCTGTCCATTAGTAAATCTGTTCGCCACAAGGATGAACTACAGACTTTCCAGCTTCGTGTCTCTGTTCCCAGACCCTATTGCGATAGCCACGGATGCCTTTCTCTTCCAGTGGGAATTCATGGAGATGTATGCCTTTCCACCATTCCATGTCATAAGGAAGGTTCTCAACAAACTTCGCAGTTCAATAGGGGTCAAGCTCATACTCGTAGCCCCCTTTTGGCCTCAGAGAGAGTGGTTTCTGGACCTAGTGGAGTTGGTTATCGACACTCCAAGAAGATTCCCTCCGAGGAAGGACCTGTTATGCCAGCCCCACTTTCACAGGCATCAGCTCAATCTCCACGCGCTTCATCTAGTAGGGTGGAGACTGTCAAGCGACTCCTCAGACACCGAGGTTATTCCAGAGAAGTTGCGTAGACAATGGCGAAGGCTAGAAGGAATTCCACCATTGTAAATTATCAACATAAGTGGAAGAAATATAGAGTGTGGTGTCGCCAGCATGGGCACGCAGTCTCCAGACCATCCAGCCAGAAGTTTACCGACTTTCTTCTGTATCTGCTAAGACTTGTGGACTATCAGTTTCTGCCATCAAAGGCTACAAGTCGATGCTCAATAGTGTCTTTTCTCTGAAGGGCTTTAACTTGGCCGAGGATCCTGTCCTGAAAGACTTGGTCAAAGCCTTCGAGGTGGAGGTTTCAAGGACTCGGATCAGAACACCAAGCTGGAACCTTGACGTGGTCCTTAGGGCTCTTTCTCTGGCTCCCTTCGAACCCCTAAGGTCCGCATCCTTTCGTGATCTCACCAAGAAAACATTGTTCTTAGTAGCTCTGGCCACGGCAAAACAGGTTAGTGAATTGCAGGCTCTGACACACAGGTTTGCCTGGCAAGGTGGTGATGTGATTCTGTCGTATCTACCAGAGTTCGTGGCGAAGACTGAGACGTTGTTGAATCCACTGCCTCGGGAGTTCAGGCTCAAGAGTCTCTCAGGAATTCTGGGAAAAGATGAAGAACGCCTGGTATGCCCGATGAGAGCGCTTCGGATCTTTAGAGAGAGAACCAAGGATTTACGTCCTGGAATCAGGAATCTCTTTGTCTCACCTAAAGATAGATCCAAGCCCCTGAATAAGAACGCCCTGTCCTGCCTTCTGAGGAAAACTATTCTAAAATCTCATCAGGAGTTAGGCAAAGATTATTTTCCACTCCTGAGGGTACGAGCACACGATATTAGGGGTATCGCTGCGTCCCTCAATATGTGGCGGAATAAATCTTTATCGGCAGTCTTGGAGGCAGCCTCC